>VMDR010001018.1:0-52782 GCA_007922815.1 Macrotus californicus
GCTGAAAGCAGGTGAATTTAATCAGAGACAAAGAAGCTCTTCGGCAGTTCTGGGAGATACTGCTCGCCGATGTTTATATCTTACTCTCTGCCAGGCACGGTGCTAAACATTTTACATACCTGATTGCTTTTACCCTTTAAAACAAACACGTGAGACTTTACTTATTTTTATCTCTGTTTTCCAAAGGAGAGGGCTGAGCTTTAGGGAGATTAGGTAACTGGTCCGGATTTGAGCCAAGCTGTCGGAGGCCCAAGTCTGTTACTGTCTTTGAAATGTCAGTTCCTCAAGACTCTTTGGACAAAGGGGATTGGTTAGATGAGTGGTTTTCAAACTTGTTGACCTTGATCTCCAGTGCACAATATATTTTATATCATGACCATGACCCAGGGCACACTTACACATGCAGCTTCCACACACACACACACAGATTTGCTCTCACATATTTCCATACCCACTTATAAAAACCTGAAATTCAAACAGAAGCTTCGCAAGACAATAATGGACGTTCCTATATGTTTTCTATTAAATTTGTATTTCCTTGTAAAAAATGCTAATTGTGACCTGCAAATTTGTAGATTTTCAAAATCTACACTTAGAAAAATCTACACTTTGAAAACCAGTGAATTGGGAGGTTTTTAGGTGTTTTCAAGTCATTGGATCCTTATGTTCTTATTTCCTGCAAATGCTTTTGGGTTTATCCCATCCATTTATTACCCCAGCAAGTATCTTCTCATCATGTGAGATATAAACATTCAGAATCACATGGCCGTAATGTCTCAGGGTATTGTGTTGTAGAAATTGTTTAAAGTGGATTTTGTACTTTTTGTGTGTTTGGTGACAGGACAATTCGCTTTTACTTCTCTTATTTACCAGAAATTGTTCCACACTGATCATTTCCATCTGTACTTCTAGAGTGGCCTGGCAGGGCGAAGAATGTATTCTTTAAGTTGCAGGGCATTGTGTTCAGATAAAAGGAATATTCAGAACAGTGCTAATTAGAAGAGCGGGGCTTTGGCTCCCATGCAAATGGAGCATAATTGAAATAGAATTGCATTTTTTGCAAATGGAATTTGAAACTTTGGTGGAAAAACTTGGAAGATAAGTATTCTCAAAGATAAGCAACTGCAATCTGTATATGTAAATGAGATCGATTAATTTTAGCGGGCTAATGAGAAAATCAATGATTTTCAAAATCGAGTAATTTGGTAACCATTAAATTCATTAGTCTTTCTGTTTTAAACTTAATTATTCATGTATTGAACCAGATTGAAGTATAATTTATGGAAAATTCATCCTTAAGTTAATTACATGCAAGACTTTCCTCCTACAAATGGGAAAATTGAGGACGGAATTGTAAATGATTACGATCAGCGCAGACCGTGGAACCCTTTGGTCACGCTCCTTCCGGTCCAGTGTGGCAGGCAGTGTGGAGCCGGAGCACGCCGGCCTTGACTCAGGCCAGGGTTTGGACCTCGGCGCTGACTCATCTAACCGGGGCCTCTCGGGGAGCTTTCTTAGCATCTAAAGAGCCTCAATTTTCTCATCTATTAAATTAGGAAATTATACCTGTCCCACAGAGCTGTTGTGAGGGCTAAAGGAGAACTTGTGGGTACAGACCTTTCACAAAATACCAGGCACAGAGAAGACACTCACTGTGAGTGTCACTCCCTCCCCCTCCGTCTCCCCTTCCCATCTCCCACTTTAATTTTTGGCTACAGGATGGCTTGTTTCTGGGATTGCTTTTACGAAGGAGTGTGTGGTATGGTTGGTAGTAGTGTAATGGGGTACAGCCAGGGCCCCCCACAGAGGGATTTGTAATGGGGGCCAGAACTTGGGGTGTCCAGGAAATGTAGAAATATAGAATATCCCCACCCCACAAGTCTGAACTGGGGGAAGGGACAGATGGAGCAGGGCCATTGTGAGATATTTTGCAGGCCAGCTTCATACCTCATATCCAAAAATGGTTGTTTTGTGTATCAAGAACAGGAGACTAGTCTTCCAGCCAGAACGGAGCCAGAAGGTACGCATAACTTTGACCTGTGAAGTAACTGGGAGGCAGCTCCCTCTGGTTACAGAGCCTGCATGACAGCTTAGAGATGGTTTGCTCCACACCATGGGGCCACGCCTGCCTGGACTTGCTATGGCAGCCCAGAAAGGCTGGAAACGGCAGGAATGCTGGCAGGTGTAGCCAGTTGTGGGAGGCGTCGGAAATGGGGTTATGGAGGAAGATTCATGGTGGGGTTTAAACCCAGGGGCAGCCTTGGGGGCTTGAACAACATGGTTTTGGGAGTCCAGACCACGTGCCTTAGGAAGCAGGAAAGCAAGATGTAGCAGACATGCAGAACTCTCTCTTTGCTAAGAGAATGCAGGAGAATTTGGGAGAATCTTTGGGAGAATGCAGGAGAGACCCTGCAGGAAGGAAAGGGGTGAAAGGACTCTCACTGGTGGGCCTTGAGAAGGTGCCATGTGGGTTTGGATTAAGAACTGGAGATCGTGGTGACACAGCTGATGGTGCTGGGAACTGCGGGAGGCCTGCCAGCCGAGCATGATTCCTGGACAAACTGGGAGTCCAGCAGAGCGGTGCACTTCTATTTTTTTCCTGGTGTACGGTACCTCTGCCTGGCCTGACTGGGCAAATGGTGGGAAGGAAGGACTGTGTGTTGTAGGTGTTTTGAAGGGACTTTGCTGAACCTGTATAACTTTTGAATAAATAAATCCTTTCCTTTTTACCAAACTCTGGCATTTAGAGCCACAATTATTCCTAAGGGTGGCAGGCAAAGAATCCACAGTGACAGAGAGACCCCGTATCTGGGCCCCCCTCCCACCCACGGGTCCATTCGGTAACAGTAATTTTATCGGATAGAGTTCTGTGTATTTCTTGCAGAATCATTTCTATCAAGACACTGAGATGGGTTTTAAAAGCGCAATCTTGGAATTATTGGAGAGGCGAGAACAGGAGGTGAGGCAGGAAAGAGTTCATGTGTTTGATTTTCTGATTTTATTTACTCATTGCAGTGATTGGTCCTTCTGATGCCTTGCCTTTCCTGCTCTCACCAGACGGTCTCCTCAGGACAATCATAAAAGCTCACACTGGTATGATGTCCACTCGATGACTTTTTGAAATAACTACGGCAAGTATTTTTGTTGACGTTACACAGAGGAGCAAAATGGAGGCCCAGAGAGGTTGAGTGGACTGCCCAGTATCCACAGAGCTAGAAAAAGGGGAGATCCAAACCCAAGTTGGTCAGGTTCCAAGTTTTGAGCTTTATTCTTCGGAAGCAACATTCTCTGTGGTTCTGTCCTGAGTTCACTGCCCTGGGTCAGGATAATTGATAGTTATCAAATATTGATAACTCTTCTGTGAGCTCTTCCTCTAGTGCCTGCAGACTTCTGCTTCCTGTCTCTGGTCTCTGCCCACTGCAAGCCATTCAGTCTCTTCCCAGCTTTTTGGTTGAAGGACACGGCAACATGGTTCCATGGCTCATCTTCAACCTTCTAGCTTATTCTCTCTCCTGAGGACACACTTCCACAGGTGTCACCTCTTCTGATGCCTGGGCCCTCTTTGAGGACACACAGCCACTTTGTTTATATTCGTGTTCCTAGCGTACAACACAATACCTGGTAAAGAGCTGGTGTCCAGAAAACACCCGTTAAATGGGCCATGAACAGAGCTCACCTGGCCCTAGCGATGTATCAGAACTTTCATGGGGTTTAAAGCTTTTTTCAAGTATTTGTTTTTTTAGAGGGGAATTTTATCTGTTTGTGAAATATGTAATAGGTACTAAAAAGTCTCAAAAGTATATGTGAAGATTAGTTAACGATAATAAATTGGAGACCATGTACCCATCACCCAGGTTGGGAGACAGGACGTGACGGGGACCTGAGAAATCTTCTGTCCATCCCAGTCACGTTCAGATGCTCTGTTTCTTCTGTTCCTTTCAGCTCCCCCCTCCCCCTCCCCCCAAGGAAGTCACAATCCTGTGTTAATCACTTTCCTGTTTTCTTTGCCTTAGCTCACCTTTGTAAATAACCCTGGATAAGATACCGTGGTTTTGCTTTGTCTGTGATTGAGCTTTAAATGATTTGAACAATTCTGATGCATTAGTAGGTGGCCCACTTCTTTCAGGCAACATTATTATTTAGACTGATGGCATGGATATGGATGAATTCGTGTTAGTGAATGTGGGTGTGGCTCATTCATTTCCCTGGCTCTTTGATATCCTATTGCATTCTATACAGTTATCCACTGTAATGTTCTAGTATTGATTGATACTATTTCAGTATAGTATTTGAGTTATTTCTAGTTTCCTGACATAATGAATAAGCTCCTATAAATATACTTACAGAAATAAATGGGCAAAAGTTTCTCTGGAATACGTAAGTAGGAATGGAATGACTGGGCTATAGTTCACATCTGCATTTAACTGTTGCAGGCAATAGCAAACTCCACTTTCTACGTCATCAGTGATGAGTGAGAGTCCCCAGTGCCCGTATTCTCATCTGACTTTTACACGTTTGCCAGTCTGGTAGGTGTGAAATGAAGTTTTCTGTGACTTAAATTTATATTTCCCTAATGACTAAAGGTGGAGAATCTTTTAATATGTTTATGGGCCATCCAGGTTTCTTCCCCTGTGACCACGAGGTCTGTGCAGGAGGCATCCAGCTGTGTAATATGAATGATGGCGACATTTACTGAAGAGATACAAGAAACGTTGTTCACAGGACAATGATGCCTCAGTCCCCTTCAAAGTAGGCCCTTTGGGAGCTCAGCTGCCCTTCAGATTTTCCTGAATCTTGTTGATAGTCTGAAATCTCTTCCCTTTCAAAGGTAATGTTAGTTTTGGGGAAAGCCAGAAGTCACAGAGTGCCAAATCTGGGCTGAATGGGGGCTGAGGCACATGGGTGATTGGATGTTTCACCAAAAAACTGTGCACGAGAAGTGATTTACAAGCGTTGTCGTGATGAAGCTGCCAGTCACCAGTTGCCCATGGCCGTGGCCTTCTGAATCATCCCAATAGTTTCTGTGGAGGAATGTTCAAGCTTAACGGAAAATCCGATGCAGATTCGTTGTTCTACTCACTCAGTCATTTTGAATGTAACAGCCACACAGTGCACACGCTCACTCAACAGCATCTACCGCCGCCACCGACTAGTACAGTGAAGTCGTCATTGTTCACGCATGCGCATTCCAGGCCACTCTCCTTGGCTGCCAGGTCACATCGATGTTGTGCAAACCATTCCTGCTATATTAACAATGGCTGGGCTTTTTCCAGACAGACCTTGCATATATCTTTTACCTATTAAAGACTTTAATAAAAAACGTCTTTTCACCAAGAAGAGCGACTGAAGGCAGGAAGGCTGGAGAAGAGGTCTAGTGGAGAAACAGGAATGGAACTGCCTTTGGGGTTCTCAACAGGGAATAAAGCAAAGGCCCCTGTTGATTGAGTGCTTACTCTACACTAGGCACTTGGCTGCGTTGATGCATGACTTCACGTGATTCTCACTCCCTGATATTTCAGATGGTCGCATTTTGCACAGACCACATGAGAAGGGAAAGTGAAGCTTCAGGACCACCATCAGAGCCAGTGCTTCTTTTTGTTGTTGTTGATGGTGGCCCCTGAGCATATGTATGGCTGAAATCATGCAACTGATGGGATATTCTAATGAACTTGAAATAATGACCCACTAGAAGCTCAGGAGCCAGACAGCTCGAAGGCCAAGTTCACATGACCTCGAGTTAATCACTTGACTTTTCTGAGAATCAGTTTCTCCATCTGTAATATGTTCATTTAGCCAATATTCATTGAGCATCTGTTATGTGTCAGCCCTGAGACACAGCAGTGAGCAAGGTAGGCGAGGTCCCAGCTTCATGGGGAAGATGGACCCACAGACTATGCGCTGGCATGGTGATCAGGGGCGGGGGAGGAGTCAGAGTCATGAAGACATAGGATGCCTGGTGGGAGGTGGTTGCTCTCTGGGGTCTGTGGGTGTCTGCAGTGATGTTTACGTGAGCCCTGAGGGCAGGGAGAAGACGATACACAACCGGTTCTCAGAGGGGCTCCTGTAAGGATCGAGACGCATGTGTGTAAATACCTAGTGTCGGCTGTAACTGGTAAGTGATCCATGTGTATTACTGTGATGGAAGAACAGCTTGACAAGCCACAGGACTGGAGAGACCCCTTACAGATACTGTAGTCCAGAGACGTCAAACCCATTTTCACCGGGGGCCACATCAGCCTCGCAGTTGCCTTCGAAGGGCCGAATGTAATTTTAGGACTGTGTATGTGTAACTACTTCTTAACAGTGAAGCGAGAACTCCATGTTGCTGGGTACAAACAAGGTGCCTGCCGGATAAAACAAGGTGAAGGGCCAAGATTCGGCCCACAGGCCTTGTGTTTGCCACCCGTGCCCTTGTCCTTTCTAGGCTTCTAATTTGCAGACTGGTACAGAGCTCCTTGTCTGGCCCGATGGAGAACTGGCTAAAAACACGCATCCCTGAGTTCATCCCCTGAGGATTCCAATGCAGTAGAGAAATTGAACACAAATTTTAAAAGCATTTCCCTGGCAATTCTAGTCCAGTCCAGCAGCTCTTCCTAACCCTGAATTAGAAATGGAGAGACCGGGATTCAGGACTGGAGACGGGTTGACCAAGGCCACATGGATCGCAGAGGGTGGCATTAAGAGATTGAGGGGGTAGGACTGGGGGTAAGGACACACCAAGGTTGTCCTGGAGGATGGGTCTGAGGAGTATCTGGGATAAGCACTCTGTTCTTCGCAGCTTCTGCATTTCTTCCCAGCACCTTGCTTGTCGGCGGCCAAGGAGCTAACGTGAAAGGACCCCAGATTTCGAGGGTGGAGCCTGGGCGGGGTGCAGGGGGCAGGGTCGCTTCCCAGCGAGCGTGACCGTGGGGCTTGCTCTCCCGTGGCTGGCAGAAATTGGAAAGCCAGGCTGGGAAATCGCCATGCAGTTCCTTCCTCTAATTCAATTCTGCATTGATAACCGGAATGTCAAATCACTGCGAGGAGGAGATGACAACGTGGCCATTGTGTCTCTGTCACAGTTGGTTATTTTCAAATGCGTGGGAAGATCTGTAATTGTGTGGACACCCATGAGGTCTCTGTCCCCGGCAGCCCCGTGAGCCGCTGGAACAGCTTGTAATGAGGTTTCCTCATTCCGCCCCCCTGCCCGCTGCCCCCAGGATGGGTAGCATCCGGCCCCGCTCAGACCTTGATTGCGACGGTCACAAGTCGACGGTAGCCAATCAGCTGAACATGCAGTCCTTCTTCTGCTTCGGGTCTGCTCACGTTGGGCCCTAGTAGTGCGGAGGGAGAATGCGCTGATTGCTTTAAAAAGGTGCAGGGCCTTGGCTGGCTGAGAAGACCGCCAGCAGGCTCTCCACGATTCCCTGCGTGGATTGGGCTCATAGCCCTCAGTTCTTCCTGGGGTCGATACTTTCCGCAGCCAATCCTGTCTGGCTTGCCGAATTAACTGGCGTGGGACAGGGCAAGTTTAGGAAGAGTTTCAGCTGCTCTTTGTCCAACGTGATAGGGAATAAAGGACTTAAGGATGAGCATTCACCTAGACTTCTATTAAATCTAATGTGCAAGAGTTAGAGCCTTCGCTCGGCGCCCAGGTATCGCTCAGTACACACCCAGTCTCGCCGTCTCCCTCTCCAACGGGCCGTGTACACACTGTGCATGCACAAGCACACGGGCCATTTCTCCAGTTCCTTGAAATGGGGATGATAGGCCAGAGCATAAATTCCCTTTTAAAACTGGAATTTTAAAAATGCATTTATTCTGTTGGTGTTTCGTTCAACTATGTTTTATTTCTACCGTTGCCACCGAGATTGTCAGTGCGGGAAGGTGCGATGTGAGGTTCAGGCAACACCTTTGTGGCAGGAGGCAAAGTGACAGTGGCCACATCAGTCCCCATTACAATGAATGATACTACTGTCTTCCCTTTTTGAGAGCACTGAGTGTGTAACTCACCTGACATGACTTTATGCTTTGAAAGGCCTCTCCGAAGTGGGTCCTGTATCCAGTTCACAAGGGAAAAAGATGGAGCTCAGGAAGTCAAGTAAATTTCTGGAGGTCAAGGATCTAGAAAGGTATCAGAATTGGAATGAAACTCACACCTGTCTGTCTTCAAATTCATGCTCTTTAAAAGGAAGCAATAATAAAGCCTTTGTGTGGGCTACACTTTTCAAAATATCCTCACTTTCCCAATAGTTGTAGCCAAATTTTCCAATGATTATAAAGTATACCAGCAATTTCATGATGACATTTTCAGGGAAAAATAAACTTTTCTGCTCCATTGTCTGTAAACAGTAAATATGACACAGCCCAACTTCAAAATTATGAAACTGTTGTTCATATTGTGCTTGTCATGGTATTATTTACAGCGCATGCGTCCATGCGGAGGGGCGGAGGGGCCTGAATTTTTCGGGGGCGGAGTCCCCCCAGGGTGCTGGGGCGCTGTTTCCATTTTTGATTTCCAGTGTGAGAGGGCCTCACTCTGATCTGCGATTTACAGGAGGAGGGCCTTGGCAGCTCAGAGGAAGGCTCAGAGCTGGGGACGGAGGCTGGAGACGGACGGGGAGGCCTCTGTAGGGATGTGCAGGGTCCAGGTGAGAGGGGAGCCCTGCCCGCGGAGGATGGGCTAAGTGGGCTGGACTGGGTGACCAGCGGCTCATTCTGGGGCTGGAGCTGGAGGCCTGTTCGCGGGGCCACTGTGCCTCTGGCTGCCAGCCTGCAGGACCAGGACTGCCGGGGACAGCAGACGGCCAAGGGCAAGGTGCGGCTGGCAGCTCCCTGAGGCCGAGTGGGACTTCTGTCTGCATACTCCTAGCCCGCTGCCCTTTCCTCTCGCCTGAGCAGCGGGGCTTTTGGATTCAACAAGATTGGCAACGGAGAGGAAACCTTCAGGGGCAACAGTGCACAGGCCGAATTTTGACTTGAAAAGGGATAAAGATGATCAATTCTCTTTTCTCTGCTGTCCCTTCCACTTCCTAGCCCATTCAGATATTATGGCTCCATAATTAACCAGATAACTAAGCACCTGTAAATGGCTAAACACATGTAATAGTCCCTCACCACGCGTTGGTGCTGCCTGTCTGTTCTAAGTTCTCATTGACGGCCTGAGCGTGTCTCACTTACATGCAGGGACTGGGATGAGCTCGGTGCTCACAGACAGGCGGGAAGCAGTTAGTGCCTCTACACGGAGGAAACAGCCCCTGGAAGCTGTGTGTGTGTGCTGATCCTGCTCGGCTAAAAGTATCTTCCTGTGGGTGTAACTGATGTCTATTTTGTGTTCATTTAGTGAGATTGGGTAAAAGGCACAGTCCGCTGTTGTTCTGAGTGCACCCTTCCACTGCCATGGCCACTTTGCTTTCTGCCATTTGCTTTTCCATGTGACAGAGCCGGGAAAGGCCCAGAGACCATCATTCCCAAGGCGACAGGTCCCCAGAATTTGACAATTGGATTCCCCACCCTCTCAACTGAGTGACCCCTTAGGGGCCAGCTAGAAAACTGCCCTGTAAGCTCATCTTCAAGGAAGAGTTCCCAGTAGAGGACTGAGATGTGGCAATGCTTGGTGGCAACAGAAGCTTCTGGAAAACACAAACTTCAGAGTGAAAAAAACAATGGGTTTGGGTCCTAGCTCATAGTCCTACCTGCTGGGTGACCTCGGCCAGCTGCTTCCTTATTGGCTGGTCTGGAGCTTGAGGGAGAATTATACTTTCCTTATTTGGCGTTGTGAGTACAAATGAGATGTTTCATAAAGTGCTTTGGAAATGCAAAGTGCTGTCACACGTGAATTCCTTTTGCATTTATTAAAATTTTTATCAAATGATTTTTCTGAAAATCACCTCCTACTTAGAATGTGCTCATTTCTTCGTCTCTGTACTTGCAGGCCTCTCTTATTCCTCCCTTTTCCCTCTTCAGTCCAACTTCTTGACAAGCTTTGTGTTTGCTCTGCGCTTGTGCGCATTCCTGAAAAGTCCCAGTTTGTTGACAGATGTGTATTGAGCACTGGTGTGTGAGTCAGCCTCTGTCTTAGGCAGTGGGGGATAAAAAGAGGTGTGTGAGACTCGAGATTTGCCTTCAGGGCTTGTGATCTAATTGGAGAGATGGGGCATGACTTCAGGGAGGTTTGCAAGGTCTCGTGAAGAGATGATGTGATGTGATGTGATGGCAAGAACGTGGACCAAGAGAGAGACCTGAACTCTTGCCTGCGTCTATGATCAACTCTCTCGTTTAGAAAACTCATATCTTCTCAGGTCACAGTTATACTTTTATCTGTTTTTTTAGAGTCAATTTCTTGATGATTTCACTTTTAACAAAGGTTTCTGATGCTGCTGAAACATGAGGTTAAAACCATTCAGCTGCTAAAGTCCTACTAATTTGAACCGTCCACTCTTCTAAGAGAGGTCACCAGAGAACAAGATTCAGCCTCATCTGGACCACCACCCTGACATGTCATAAGTCAAGTCCTTGGATAAACAGTTGCTAGTTTTAAATAATCAGTAGCTTATTTCTTTTGACTCTCTTTCTTCCTGTTGCATTTCACTTCTCCTCTCTCGTTTCTTCATGCCTCCCTCTGTTAGTATGGCAAAATTCATCTAGAGCAGGGGTGTCAAACTCATTCTCACTGGGGGCCACCTCAGCCTTGCGGTTGCCTTCAAAGGGCTGAATGTAGTTTTAGGACTGTGTAAATGTAGCTACTCCTTAAGGTATTACATCGGCCCTTTGAAGGCAACTGTGAGGCTGAAGTGGCCCCTGGTGAAAATGAGTTTGACACCCCTGATCTAGATCTTTTGTTCTCAGTGTAAAATCCAATAAATTCCTCCCTTGAGTGGCAGTTACTCTCTCTAGGCAAAAGACAAGATGAATCATGACATCCTAAGTTTGGCCAAATCAAATTCTTCGGCTGTCCCAGTATCTAGGAAACTTCTGTCCCTACTTGCTGCTGAAGGTCCCAGAGAACACACAAACATAGCCCATCTAGGATAAAAATCTCTCTCTTGGACATTTTGGCTTTTTAAGGCTGGTGGTCCTGAGCTCATTTCCCTTGGACCAGCATCCTAACCCTATGACTTCAGGGCTGTGGTCCGGGCTATTTGGGTTGCAGTGACTGTTCCGATTTCTCCCCAGAAACGTGGCTTGCTGTTATGAGCTAGTTACTCAGTCAGCACTTTGAATATGGCACAAATGTTTCCCATCAGTCGTTACAGTGAAATCTGACCATTGGGAAAGTAGTAAAATCTCTGACCCAAGGAAAGAATGTTTCACACGTACCTAGCAACCAGATAGAACTCATAAAAATTTCATTACAAGGCAACGCCATTCCTTCTTGTGCATCTTCCTGTGACCATTGCTGCAAAACTGCTCTAGAGCAGATGCCCCTGGCTTTATAGTTTCAGAGGGACGAAACTTCCAGAACTAAAAACAAAAAACTCAAAATATACATGGGTTGGAGATTCTTTTTTTCTAAGCGTTGCTTGTCCTCCCATTTTTCCTCCTCTCACTTGCCCCTCTACCAGACCTGTCCTCCCCCCAGTTGGAGGCTAATTAGGTCCAGCAGAACCCATGGCAGAGGCCTGTGAGCGGGTCCAGTTCTTGTGAAGGTTGAGAAGCTGTCAATTGTATAAATTAAATATTTAAGATGTATATGAAAGCTTTGACATTTCATGTGCTTGACATAGTAAAAATAAGCTGAACTCAGACATGAGGGAAGGAGGAACCACCTACGAGGGGAGGATCATTTTTCACAGTCTCTTGCCATCCTGAAGATGATACACCAGTGTGGCCGTCTTTTCCCCGCTTCACAACAAAACTGGAGTCTCCTGCCTGTTTGTAGAAAAGTTATCAAGGATATTTGTTAGATATTCTGTAATTAACCTCCATCTTGACTGAGAGAGAGCCTGCTGGCCAAAGTTTTGAAAGCCCTCCTCAAAGGAAATGCCCTGATGGAGACATGCAGTAGGTCTTTTAAAGTGACATCCAACATGGAGAGTTTCAGTGGGAAGACTTCCAGGAGGAAATACTTAAAAATTTCATTGAAAAATGTAATTGCTAGCTGACTCTTTCCCTAGCTAAGGTTTCTCTTCTACATGGCTTTCTAATATTTGTCCTTTTTTTTGAGAAAATGGCCAGGTTGGTACAGATCATGTGACAGCAAAGATGGCGTCTGACAAAGGCCAAAGAGCAGGTGTACGGCTACAGCCAAGAGAAGCACCTGTCTCTCTGTATCGGCAATAATGCAAAGGGTGTGTAACAATGCTCAGAAGCACAGTGGCGGCTGCTTACTTAATTCTCTCTAAAATCCCTTTGTTTCAATGCGGTGATGCCAAGGAGAGCTCATTAGAAATCCAACTTATCCGTTTCAATTTCACAGATTCTATGTACATCTGTGCCTTGTCCCAGGTCACAAAGATTTTCTACTGTTTCTTATAAAAGCTTTAACATTTTTGGTTTTTGTATTTAAGCTAACATATTTTAGTTTATTTTTGTATAAGGCATGAGGTTTAGGTTAAAGTGTATTTTTTTGCATATGGATTATCCAATTGTTTTAGCACTATTTGCTCAAAAAAACCTACTCTTTCTTCATGGATTTGTGGTTTGCATCTTTGTTTAAAATCCCATGGCCATATTTTGGGGTCTATTTCTGATCTCTCTTTCCTATCCCGTTGATCTGTGTTTCCATCTTTTCCCAATGCCACACTATCTCAGTTATTGTACTTGTAATGTCTTAATATCGAGTAGAATCATTCTTCTAAATGTATATATTTTTTTCTAAAATAGTTTTTGCTTTTCTAGTTCCCTAGTCTTTTCACAGAAACGTTAGAATCAACCTGTCTATATTTACAAGAGGATCTGCTGGGATTTTGACTGGTATCCCATTAAATCCATAGATCAGTTTGTCATCCTCATTAAAGTGCATCTTTAAATCTGTGAGCACACTGTCTCCCCATTGCTTTAAGCTTTTGGCTTCTTTCATTAGGATTTTGTAGTTTCCCGCATACAGATTCCATAGACCAGGAATTTGCAAAGTATGGCCCGTACGTCAAATCTCACCTGTGGCCTACTTTGTCAGACCAGTGAGCCCGAAAGGGTTTTTACATTTTTAAAAGGTTGTAAAACAAAAACACAACAAAGCAAACACAGAGAGAACTATGCAAGGGACACTGGAAGAGCTCTCAAAGCCTAAAGTCTCTCTGGCCCTTTATAGAAAATTTGCTGGTTCCTGCTGTAGGTGACTTGCTGGGTTGTACCTAAATGTTTCATTTTGGGGGAAGCTATTGTAAACTTCTTTTTTTTTTAGTTTGCTTCCAGGTTTTCGTTGGTGGTGTATAGAAACTGGTTTGATTTTTGTGTACTGACATTGGATCCTATGACATTGGTCTTGAGGTAGCTGCTTCTCCTCTCCTTCCCCATCCATTACTCCTTCTTCTTTTTCTGTGTAGACTAGCTGGGATTTTTCTATGTCGAAAATTATTTTATCTGGAAGTAGGCTCAGTTTTTTCTTTCTTTCTTTCCAACATATATTTCTTTTGTTTTTCCTGTCTCATTGCACTGGAGAGCATTTTCAGTATGATGTTGAATAGGGGTAGTTGGAGCGGGTATCTGTGCCTCGTTTGTGATTTTAGGGAGAAAGTATATTCAGCTTGTACCATTAAGTATGACTTTAACTTTGGGTTTCGTGTAGATGTTCTCCCTCAGGTGGAGAAATTTCCTTTCTATTTCTGCTTTGCTGACGGGTTCTATCGTGAATGGCTGTTGAGTTCTATAAAATGATTTTTCTGCATTAACTGATACAATCACGTGATTTTTCTTTTTTAGACTGTTAGTATAATTGTTTATATCAATTTGTTTTTTGAATAAGGAGCAAGCTTTGCGTTTATGAGAGAAAGTCCAGTTGGTCGTGTGTGTTTTTCTTTTTATGTACTCCAAGACTTGATTCGCTAATGTTTTGTCAGGGCTTATGTTCAGAAGCGCTCTTAGTCGGTAATTTTCTTTCTTTCTTTTTTCATACCGTCTTTATTTGGTTTTGGCATCAGATAAAGTTGGCCTCAAAAAATAGTTGTAAAGCAGCCTCTCTTCTTTTCCTGGAAGATTGTGCGGAATTGGTGCTTCGCTTCTCTACAAGATTTCCGAGGTTCACAGGAGACATCTTCTGGGCCCGGACTTCCCTTTCATGGAAGGTTTTAAACTACAAATTGGATTGATTTATTAATTATAGGACCATTTAGTTTATTTCATCTTGGGTAAGTTTTGAGTCATTTCTGATTTTCAGGCAGTGGGTCCATTTCACAGAAGTTGTTGAGTTTATGTTCATATCACTTTTCATAGTGTTGTTTTATCATCCGTTTAACATCAAAGGGTCTTTTAGAATTTTCTGGCTTATTCCTGATTCTGGTAATTTGTGTCTTTTCCTTTTGTGTGAGACTTGCTAGAAGTTTACTATTTTAATTTATCTTTTCAAAGAACCAGGTGTATTAATTTTCTATTATGTTCTTGCTTATAATTTTACTGATTTCTGCTAGCTTTCTTATTTCCTTCTTTCTTCTTGACTTAGGTTTATTTTGTCTTCTTTTAATTTGTTAAGGCAGATATATGTTATTGATTTAAGAACTTCTTTAATATAAACATTTAATGCTATAAATTTTCTTCCAATTTATAGTGTTTTAACTACATCTCACATATTATATGTCACATTTTTACTTTGTTCAGTTAAAAATATTTTCTAATTTCTCTGAGACTTTCTCCTTAACTCATATTTATCAGTGTGTTTTTAATTTTCAAGGGTTGGACATTTTTCTGTTATCTTTTTATTATTGATTTCTAGTTCAGTTTCATATATTCAGAGAACACCGTGTGGTTTCAGGGCTTTTACATTTGTTGAGGTTTGTCCGATGGCAGTGTTAACTGCCTGAGTCCCCATCGTGGTGAATGTTCCAGGAGCACCTGGAAAGAGTATGCGCTCTGCTCCTGCTGGGTGGGGGCTCTGTGGGTGCCAGTCAGGGTCAGTTGGTCGCTGACGGTGCTCTGTGCTGTAGCCTTGCTGATTTTCTGCGTTCTGTCTGTGACTAAATGAGGAGTGTTGACATTGCCAACTATAATTATGGATTTGTGTGGCATCTAGTCCCCGAAGAGTAACTGCCTCTATTTAGAGGGACGTGAAAAAATCTTCTAGAACTTCCCTCTCCCCAAACTGTTACTTGCATGTGAATGATCTCGTTGGCCCTCTGGGCTCAGACTTGACCTTTGGACTTTTCTGTTCATCACCCCTTCATCCAACCTTCAGCAGCTTCCAAAATCACAGCAGGGGCTTCTTGGAATAGCTTCTCTGTTTCACTCTATTTTCTCTGCTTTACCTCCGCAAGAAATCCAATTCTTCAAGATTCTCATGCATTTGAGGGTGCAAAGCAACAAAACAAAGCTACATGGAGGTTGGTGGCATGACCTCTATGGCATGTTGAGGACAGGAGGAAGCTCCCTCCTCCTACTTTCTAAGTCTCCATTTTTTGCTCAAGGATCCACTTTTTCTCAAGATGAGAGAATTTTCACTTTTTCAGTGGAGATTCTGTCCTCTCCCCACAGGACAGAATTCTGTGACACCCCCTCCCTCCCCAGCCCCCCATGCTCTGAGCATACCTAAAACACCAGAACACAACAGCCCAGCATCCTCACGAGGACTCACTTACAAAAGATGCCCTTTGGCTGTTTTTTTCCTAGTTTCACCTGCGAGCCAGGCTCTGTTGCTGAAGGGCTGGGGTTCGGTGGGGGTCCAGCTGAAGTCACATGTTCCATCTCACGGTGAAGGTTTAGATTTGCCATTTGAAGACGCGATCAAACACCCCATCGCTGTGCTGAAGCGGGTTTAGACTTCAGACCTCATGCTGCTTCTCCTTCACCCCGTACTTTCATCTCCTTGTCTCAGTCCAGTGGTTCTCTTTCTACAGCCGAATTTTGCTGATGTGGTAAGTAGTGATGGTGCTGTCTCCAGATGAATTTGCAGTGGACCAAACTCCCCATCTTGAAAAATAAATACTTCCATAGATGAAAGACAGCTGCTGTCCTTGTGACCACATGCAAGACCGTGGTCACCAAACATAAGAAGGTCCTGGGCAGGGCCTCAGAGCTAGGGGCATTTTCAGAGGAATATGTCAAGTGCAGTGTGCAAGGCCCCATAGATTCCCGTCGCTGGCGGTTCTGTTCCCCACTGGGACAGAAGTGTGTGAAAAGGTATGAGGGTGTGTGTGAAGAGCTCTGGCAGGGCTGAAAACCACAGGGGCCAGTCGCTGTGTAAAAGATGCTTGGAAAGGTCTTCCTAATCCTCCATCTCCAGTGGATTGCCTCTTGGTGGGGAGGCCAGCCCAGGCAGGTAGGAGAGTGGCCCTGTGTGGGAACCATCTGCAAGTGCTGATAGGCCATTGGCAGGGATGCAGGCTGGGATCTGTTCCTACTGACCTGTGAACCCAGCTTTCAAAGCCACTCTGCACAGGAGGCCCCCGGGGTGGCTGGGAATACCTCGTGGGTCAGTTTCAGGAAGAACGGAGAGAAGGTGTGGGCAGGGGATGGTGTCAGCTGGAACCAGGGAAGAGCGTACTCCTCAAGTCTCACCTCACATGTCACCTCTGCGGCAAGGCCTTGCCTGGCAGGTGCCCCATCCCTGAATTATATTTATCTGTTTCATCGGTCCACCATCTGAATCCCACTTACTTACTTACTATCCTCTCCAACTAGGATGCACACTTTATGAGGGTAGAGACTTCCCTTGTCTTTGGTCACTAGACTCCAAATGCCTGGAGGAGAGTCCGGCATGCGGAAGTGCTTCATAAACACATAGTTGTCGATCAGTTCATTCGATGGATACGTGAATAAATAACTGGATTCATATCTGGGCAGAGCAGATGGTGAGAAGTGGGTGGAAACAGTGGTAAGTAGGAGGAACTCAGCTTTTGGAAGTACACAGACCTGATCCCAACGTTGACCCTAAACTAGCTGGATATACGACCCTAACCTCTCTGTGTTTTGGTTCCTGGTCTGTTCAACTCTGTTTCATACAATTGCTATAAAGATTAAGTGATAGGACAGTCCAGGTCCCTTGCCATCTGCAAAGTGACTGGCGTAGTGGCTGACCTTTAGAAGCACTAATGAATATTAGTGGCAGTGACTTTTGAGTACGTAAGCACAACCACAGAGCTACCTCGTGATCAGTAAGGTTCAGGTCAAGATGCATTTTTTTTTGTTCCAAATGCTAAATAAGCACTGGGAGCTGGAGATAAATAAGTTTCATATTCTGCCCTCAAAAAGTACACAGTACCTTTAACTTACAAACATAAACATCAAGTTTGTTCAGAGACAGGGATACGGGATAGCGTTCTCCTCATTTCTTAATAATATAAACACCTATTTTGTGTCTTCTACAATTATTTAATTGGATATTCTCTTCAAACCATGCCTCATAGGTAGGTTGTATTATTTAAATTTTGCAGATGGAGAAATGGAGGCTCAGAGAAGTGAAATAACTTGTTCAAAACCACGCGGTGGATGGGCAGCGGACCAAGGGCCCTGTAGCAGTTCTGTCCAAGGTCAACCTCTACATTCCTCCTGCTGTGTTTCCCACCTGGCCATTTCTAAGGACTCACCTTGCGACTTTACAGAAAGCTCCTGTTCTCTATCTGCCTATTTGCATTGGCAATGTGTATTCTTATTCTAATTGAATCTTTTCTCTTGGAGTCCCCTAAGATTTTGATATATGCCTGTTTTTATTCACGCTGTTGGCTGCAGCTGCTTGACTTATTTCATTTGTGATAAAGAATGTGCACATTTTATGAGTTGTGCTTGAGGGCATCGTTGAGAATCATCTGTGATTCAAAACGTCAGACTGGTGGCTTTCTGAACTGCAGCCATGGCTTGGTGCAGCCACGGGAACTGAGCTGTTTGGAAGTTTTCTCTGATGGCTGTGTTGTTTCAAGGTGACAACTCACAGATGGCCCTGAGAAATAGTAACAGAAATGTGCCGAGAACAAACCATACCTACATAAAACAACATCGCACGAAGCAGATGCTGGGTAAAGGAAGCCGGACTCAAAACAGCATACATGATGACTGCATTTCCACCGAGTTCACAAACAGGCCCGGCCAGTCTCTGGTGCCGGAAGTCAAGGTCTCGGTTGGAGGGGGCAGGAGGAAGACTTCTGGGCCCTGGGAGTATTTTACATTTAGATCTGGATACTGGTTACAAAGATGCGTTGGGAATATACAATGAGCCGTCCACTTATCATTTGTGCACTTTTCCTAGATGTGGTGTAATAAAAAAGGCTAATTAAAGAAATTTGAACGCGACTCTGAGTGGAGCACTGTGATATATGTGCTTTGTAAGCCATCTTCTAGAAGAGAATGAGTTTCAGGCAGGCTGGGTGACTTTCCGCAGCCCCGTGGCTTGTGCGTGGGGAACTTGGATTAAAAAACAAAGAGATGCCTCTCCATAAGCCATGAGGATGTGACAATTCGTGCGTGGGTTCTGACTTTGGGAAGCTAGTGTTTGTGCCCTGCCTTCAGAGGACAGGTGGGTGTGTGCAGCCACAGAGGTGGGACACCAGGATCTGCGCCAGTAGTAACTACCGTCATCGCCCCTCCTGCCACACTGTCCATTCAGACTGAGGCTCCTGTTGCCTCACCTTCCATAGGGGACCCAGGGCTCCTGCATGTCCTCTGTCAGCCATCACAGCTCTTTGCAGGCTAAAAAGGCGTGGCTGGCAGGGATGCAACCCCAAGTTATGGCAGGGGGCTACCTCTGTGCTCTCCTGTTACCTGGAGCTACTTGGATCAACACAGCATCTTCTTTCATTGTTTCCTGAGCAGACTGTGGCCAGCTTCAGGGTAGGAACAGTGTCCCCACCTCCAGGGTTCAGCACATACCTGGGGCAGTGAAGTCTCCCATGAGAACAACCTCTGTGATACTAGACCTAATACTACCACTGATGAACAACGGCATCAGCAGCAACAGTAACACCGACCGGCATCGCATAGCTGATGAACGCCAGGTACTTTGGAAGAGCTTCAAGGATTTCTTTCATCTAATTTTCACATGAACAGGATGATGTAGGCACTATTTTGATCTCCACTTCAGAGATGGGAACACTCACTCAGAGAGTGGTTAGGTAGCCAATCCCCACATGTCGCTACGAAGCAGCACTCCAGAATCCAAACGCTGGTGCTCTTGCTTCAGAAGCCCCGAGGCCTCACCGCTGCATGCACAGCTGTGTTACTCCCCTGACACCCACCCCGTGTCCTGGGACTGGGCTCCGGGACCTCAGCCGAGTGTTAAGTAGAGTTCATGTTGATCCCCCCCTCCCGCTCCGGTGCTCCAGCATTCCTTCCCTGCTATTGTATGGATTGGATTCGGTTCTGAGAGCCTCTCAATGCTCTGATTATGTTGCTGGTTTAAGCTGGTTTGGTTTCAAATCATGAGGCAAGAAGGAAGCTGTCTCAAGCTCCTGCCAATCTGGTCCGCCCAGCCAGCCTCTTTCCACAAGAGCTGGACCTCCTTCGGTGGGTTGCCTGAAGCCGGGAGGCACCTTCAGCTCCAGCCAGCCCGATCTCATGCCTGCCTTCAAAGGCCCACCTCGAGCAAACGCCAGATTCCGGCATCAGATCCTGGTCCAACTCATGCAAACCACAGAAGACCAGAGTGGTTGGAGCTGCTGATCGCTGCGTCGAGATCAAGTAGTTTCACAGCAAAGGAAAACATCTTCAAAGTTTTGTTAGACAGAAAGTAAAACAGTGATCATGTTGAATTCTCTGGCTTGCTAATTCATTCCTACTTGGTCAGCTCTTGTAGGAGGTGCTGTCTGAGTGCCCCAGCCCACAAGCGGATGGTTGAAGAGGTCAGTGTTTTGACACGGGTCAAACAGATGCCAGAAGAATTGGACTCACTAAGTATCGAGAAAGGAATTTTTCCATAGCAGGTCCTGGGGTAGTTAATTTTGCATAGATTCTCTTGGGAATCCTCACAATATTTTGGGCCACATTTATAGATCTGTGAATAGAGCTTACAGAAGGAAGAAAAATAACATTTTATTGATCCCAGAAAGTGGAAGGGGGCTGATTCCAAGGGCTTTGGCATCATGCTCTTGGGGTGAAACACATGCTCCACTTCTACCTGTAATTGCCCCCCTCACTGCCCTGGCCCTCCACATTGGGCAGGTGTCAGGAGAGGAAGGAGGGCAGCTCCCTATGGCGATGCTGCGGGTGGGGACCACACTGCACCCTCCCGACTCCTGTGTGCGCCAGGAGACCACGCGCTCCAGGCTCTCTGGCTACCACCCGAGTCTAGGCTGATGCAATGTGAGCAGAAGTGACATGTGCGTGTATTTGTGGTTCTGGCTTCCTGGGAAGCAGACTCTGAAACAGCTCTGCAGGAGGGGAGTTTAGCTGGGGGTGCCCATGAGACCCAGACGACAGAAAGGCGGGGACAGAGCGGGACTGGCGGAGGGTGAAGTGAGGCTGTCATGTGGCGTGTGAGTGCTGCAGGCTCCGCTGTCCTGGGCAGCCCTCTGAAGCCGACGTGGCTCCTGAGAGTTGTCCCAGGTTGGGGCAAGGGAGTTGGGCTTTGTGCCCCTGTGCAGTCCTAGGAAGGGGGTGAGGCCTCGAGGGACCACTCTTCAGCCCAGGGAAATCCCCAAGGGGATGCCAGCTGATGATCTGCCAGCATTTTCCCAGCAGCAAGGGGGCTGCATCTTCTCGTCTTGATGGGGGATCTGGGTGACACGTTACAACACCCTTTATGTGCACCACATCCAGTTCTGGCTTATAAAAACCTGGCACATACAATCCTCACTTCGTTTACCTTCTGAGTGGAGACCATGCCAAGGTCCTGGGCAGGGAGGGGAGGGTTGGAGCCACACGATGAAAGAAGCTGGGGTCCCTGAATGACCGCCTGGAGCAGAGTGCCCCAGACTGAGCTGGTCAACAAAGAACACTCTGCTGTGTTGAGATGTGGGGTTTATGGGTTACAGCTGTTAGTTTACCTTCGCTCAGGCCAGAAGACAAAGCTGTTGAGGGGTCACTGAAAAGAGTCGGGGCCTGCAGAGTTGCAGTGCCATTGTAGAGATGGGAGGACAGGTCACCACAGCCTTCAGAAGCAGAATATGGGTTTCTCTCCCTGGTCCTCCCTTGTGCACAGAGTTCCCCTGGTCAGGAACCCCTGGGCTCAGGGTCAAGGAGCAGTGAAGGCACCAGCTCTGGGCTTGGACTGCCTGGCTTGGAAACCCAGCCCCATCTCTCACTAACTGTGTAATCTGGGGCCCGTGTTGAGATCACCTGTGTCTCTGGCTGAGGTGAGAGGGCTCCGGAGCCAGACCTGGTGTCCTGGGGTCTCTCCCCTGCCCAACGTCAACTTGCCAGGTTGGGGAGGGATGGAGAAGCATCCTTGTGTGGGCCATGCTGAGCTAAGTTGGTTTGTCCAAAGCTTTTCCCTTCTCAGTTTTCTGAGTCCCAGATTCTAAAGAGAAGCAGAAGGAAGGAGTGCAAACAGGTCACTTTTGTCCTTGTCATCCAACGTGCCTGCAGCACCTGGTGCTTAGGGTGGGCTGGGGGAAGTTGAGGCAGGCATATGCAGACCGCCAAGGCTCCTGAAGGCCGTGTCAGCGGATTTGGTCCTTATTAGACGGGCACAAGGGAGACCATCCATGGTGATAAGAGGGCTGCTTCATCTAGTCTGTGGTGTCCCAGAGCCAGAAAGGGGGCAGTGGGGTGGCATGCGACCTGAGACAGCAAGTTTATGGAGGACAGTGATCAAGGTGGAGATAATGATGCTGTAAAGCAAAGGGCAGCAAAGTGGCAGAAGTGCGGATCGAGGTGGGGGACTGTGCAGGTGAGGGATGATCAGGGATCAGCAGCCGATTTCAAGGGCTGGGAGGAGGTGCAGAGAAGACGCATCAGTGACCGAGGGTGAGTCCAGCGTCATCAAGGTGGACCTTTTTGCAGGGTTCCCTGCGCCTCCCTCAGCACAGGAGCTCTGCTTCCCTCGGCTCTGTGTCGGCGGTGCCTTTGTGGAACATGTGAGGGCTGAGTGAGTGAATTGCTGGAACGCCATGCAGCTTTTCTGACCCACCTTCTGCCATCCCTTGGGTTTCCACGGCTTCACCTTTGGCAGGTCGGTGAGTTCCGATCCGTGAGCATGCCCGTCTGAGGTCCCTAGGGTTCTGGCAAGAACTCAAAATGCCACAGACGTCTTGGCTTCTGTCCAAGTGCAGCTTCTAGTGGCCTGGTCAGATGCTCCTCTTACAGGTAGGCTGTGATGTTGCAAGCAAAAGGCACTGTCCAGGGTACCAGCTGGGGACTTAAGCCAGGTCCTGGGTGGCCAGATTTAGCAAATGTAGGATACCCAGTCAAATTATAATTTCAGATGAAAAATGAATACATTTTTAGTATAAATGTGTACCAAATATTATACAGGACATGCTATTTGTTGTTTACTAAAATTCAGATTTAATTGAGTGTCCTCTGTTTTCCTGGCAAGCTTGCCCGGGGCCCCTCCTGGCCTAGTGTGTATGGATATGAAGAACCTTGCTGATGGGGGTGCCTCCTCTCCGTGCCTGGGGAAAGCGCTGCTGACCCTAAAACCCTGGCCAAGCCCTGGCTCATCCCACTGGCAAGGCCCTCACATTTGCTTTCATTCAGAAAACTCAGCACCGGCAATGGCGCCTGGGAGCTCAGTGGGCCGTCATCCCTCCTGCTGCCACAGTGAGGCGCACTCACGGGCTTCCAGCCCATGGCTGTCTCTGGTGGGTGGGCAGGGAAGGTAGACAACTTGGAGTAGCTGGTGGGATGGGAGGTCCCGGGCACAGAAGGAGCTGGGCAGGATGAGTGAGAAAGGAGGAGAGAAGAAAGTGTTACCTGGAGGGTGGCCTGAGGTCAGCTGTGGAGCTGAAGAGAGGGAAGGATGTGTGTGCGCATGTGTGTGCATGCTTGTGCATGTCTGTGTGTGCCTGCGGCCATCATGCCAAGGGCATAGAGAGTGGGGCAAGAGGCTGTGAGGACAGCCAGAATCAGCAGTTAAGGGGACCTGGGTTTCCCTGGAGTGCTGCAACACACTAGCATGAACCTGGTGGGTTACGACTCTGCCCTCTCTCCGCTGCAGAGGCTACGGGCTGCCGTTCGTTTCACTGAGTGGAAGCCGACGTCAGGTGCACGCAGGCCGTGCTGCCTCTGCAGGTTCCAGGGGGAATCTACTCCTCGCGTCTCCCAGCTGCTGGCGGCTGCAGGCACGCCTCGGCTCAGGCCACATAGCTCTCACCCCTGTCTGTCCCCAAACTCCCTCGGCTTCTGTTTCAGAAGGAGACACGTGACTGCGTTTGGGAACCACTGTGAGAATCTGGGGTAAACTCCTCCTCTCAAGATCTTGAATTTGATCACATCTTTTGCTGTGTCGAGTAACGGTTACTATTCTTTACCATGTAAAGTATTGCGCAGCGGTCCAGGAGGGAGAATGAAGACGTCCCATCTTGGGAGTCACCCTCCAGCCCACTACCTGTCGTGAGGAGGGGCTGAGCTTCATGCCAGGGTTGGGAAGTTCCCTCCAGGGAGTCGGCTGGAACCCCTGCCTGGGTTTCCATTCCCTTCCCCTCATCTCAGTGCCTTGGAGCTGACGCAGAGCAACTTCCACATTCTGTGCAGGGAGGTGCGCACTCCCGGCACGAAGCGCTGGGCTGGGAGTCCCCAGCTCTGGCTCTGACTCACTCACTAGGTGACTCTGGGCTGGCCAAGCCCCCTCTTTGGCACTGTCTCACCGGCTGTGAATGTGGCTGTTGGGTGGCACAGCCTCTAAAGTCCCCTCTAGCCCAGACACCAGTTGGTGAAGTCCAATCTCATTCTGTACTGGGGAAACTGAAGTCTCTGGAACTTGAGCTCCAGGTCTCTCAGCTTCACTGGGGCATTGAGCCCAACCTTGGCCATGGTCCAGGAGGAACATTAGATCTAAGTTTTACAGATGATCTGAGCGGCCCCACTTGCCACCCACCTCTGAGCAGATGGAGTTTCGTGATATTATGGCATTTATAATGCTCTTTACCTGTGCACATCTAAGAAACTTAGCATTCCAATGGAAATATACTCCATGGACATTGTAAAGGGCCATTTACTATCTGTCAAACACAAATGTTACCAGAACCATCCATTGCTTTGCTCAGTGGTGCTGGAATCTATTCTACAGAAAGACTACGACTTACTTTCTTCTTCCTCTGCTATCACCTTTCTGTTAGATTTTCTCACACCAGGTGTTCAAACCCCGGAGAGAAAACTTCCTTTCTCAGTCTGACATTTTCAAACGTGTGGATCCATCCCCGGTGGAGTGATTCTGCAGAAGATGGTGCCGCTCACAGCTCCGACCTGGACGAAGTAGCTCCCTGAGTTCTGTTTGCGCCCTAACGAACAGGTTCAGCCCGAGGGTTGGAGACTCTGCAGGCCCACCTGTCGCTTGCAGTGCGGCGTGGAGTCTGGACTCATTCTGAATCTTTTCCCCCCACGAAAATAATGTTGGCAGCTTGGTGTCACTAGCTCCTTCCCATATGTTTCATATTCTCTAGAAAGTGTCGCTGCAGACACCCTTCTCAATGGTGCCGTGTGGTGTGAATGCGTTCAGAAATTCTAAAAAGGTGATTTGAGAGGGAAGGAAGCGAACATTGGGCTTACGTCTGTTTGTATGCAGGCTGTGTTGCGCACCCTCGCTGTGTGACCTCTTTGATCTGCACGACAGCTCTGCGAGGAAGATGTCAGGTGTGCCTTTGCAGAAGGAGACATGTGATTGCATTTGGGACTCACTGTGAGAACCTGGGATAAGCTACTGGAGCCTGAGGCTCAGAGAGTTTAAGTTACTTGTCTAAGATGACCCAGGCATTAGCGGTGCAGTCGGGATTTCAAGCGAGTGTTGTCTGAAGCCAAAGCCTGCTCCCTCGAACCCAGTCTTGTACTCGGGACACTCCCGTGTCTTATCTCCACCCTCCCACCTCCAGGCCACTGGTCACTGAGAACGTGGACTGAATCAGCGGAGAAACCTGAAACCCTGGGACCAGGTTTCGAATGAACTTTCTTGGCCCCAACTTGCGTTTGGACCCCATCCATTTCATCTTTAGTTAGACTGTGTCAGTGTCCTTATTTCCTTGTGTGTAAACGGAAGCAAACTTGGATGGAGGTGTCTGTGACCTTGGACCGGAGGAGATTTTGACTCTATTCTAGGAAATGCATCTCTTTCTCCAGGAGGTGACAGGAGAGCCTGTCTGTTGGGGGAGACAGATTCTTTCCACTGCTGCTCTGACACCATCATGGCAACCCTCCCAGACGAGCTCTCCGGGCCGCTCCATGCTGCACTGCAGGGTGCCTGCGGGGGTGAGACCTGGCTCAGCATCTCCCTCCACCCATTCATCTTCATTTTAGTTTGTGGCTAGAAAGATACATCTTGAAACACTCAAGAAGTAGAGGAGTCCAGCCATGTCACAGACAGCATGCTTCAAGGATTGCTCTTTCACCAGCCTGGCCAACTTGAACGTCCAAGAATCTACTCCGGGAGGAAATGGCTTTGGAAACCCTCCTTGCTTTACCCCATGTCTCCGTCCCCTCTTCCAAATTTGTCCAGAGCCACAATAGCCCATTTTATTATTGTGTCTATGACCAAAAGGACAGGAATGCCTTCTGTGGCCCGGAGAACTGCGCAATCCTTTGGCCTCGTGGTGTTCGATCACCATGTCCCCAGACAACACGCCTTCAGCATGGCCACCATGTGGTGTCCTTTTCCTGGGGCCTGGCAAGCTCCCTGGCCATGCCCTTGGCATCCACATAGTTATTGCTAGGACCTCTGTGACTTCCGACTCTTGGCATGTTTATTAAACTCCTGATTAACTGTCCCCTAACCCTTCCTATTCCTGTCTTGGGGAACCCCATCCAGGTAGGGAAGCGTTTCTGATGCTTGGAAAGCTCATTGTGTGAATAAACGCCCTTCAGGAAGTGAAGAACTTCTGACCTAGAGGTGTGAGAATCCTGATCTAGTCTGTTTCCTATTTTTTGCTTCCAGGAAAATGCTTTCACAGGGGCCAGAAGAAAGGGGATTTGTATTAATTGAGTCCCTACCATCGAGATCCTATGTTTGTGGTCTTTGCCATCTACTTTATTTACATGATCTTATTTGATTTGTGACCAGCTTATCCCTTTGTGCAGAAAAGGGCACTCAGGCCCAAGGAAGGTGGGTGATAGTGTTGGAGAGACTAAGACGTTTCAGGAGGTGCACAGTGTTGAGATGAATTTTCCGTGGGTCAAGGTGTGACGTTTGGCTTTGCTACTTGATCAGTTCACCAAGACTGTGCTCCATCTCTTAGGTCAGACCCACATTACCCAAACTCATAAGGCTGCTGGAAACACCACACTGCCAAAGTATTAAATTAGAATGTGAGACACAGCTATCCCGTGGGCCAAAATACTTGCATTGGCTCAAATGGCACCTCCTCTTCTCGTGGGCAAGTTACACAGGGAAGTAAATTGTAATTAGAAGTTTCCTGGGTGAAAATGCATTCAGAGTATGCATTCAGATAATTGTGAAGTTTAAGTGTCCTGTGGTCTTGGGCTCCGGTGGTCTCTTCCACCCATTTTCATCATAGGGCTGAATTTTCCACGGAGACGGCACAGGTGGTCCCTGCACTTACGTGACTGATTACATTTTGTACAGTCTTTGTGCTGGAGACCACCTTTCTCAAACCTGCTCCCTGTCAGTGGACTGAGTCACAATGCCAGGAGAAGAGTAGACGCAACATCACCAGGGAACAAGACCTTGACATTCCTTCTGTGCATACAGAAACTTTAAGGAAGCCTTGGCGGCCCTCAGACTTCCATCTCCGTGGTAGTGACTGAAGTTTTGGCTCCACTGTGCGGGAAGACCAAGATGGATGCCATCCAGTCACCCACACAAGGCTGATTGGGATTGACCAAGATAGACAGCCAAGTTTTCTGTGCATTTCAGACTTTCTATATATCTGTTCATTTGAAGGGTGAGACAATGATTATTAATATTACCATTAATAACTGACATCCCAAAGTATTTCATATGTGGTCATCACATTTGATCCCTTCTGAGGCTTTGCTAATTTTAATCCCAGTCCATAAATTAAGAAACTGACAGCGGATATATCATATAGACAATCAATTGGCAGAGACTGTCTCTATTTTTTGTTGTTTTTGCCTGCTTGTTTTTTCCAGTTTTATTGAGATGTAATTGCAAACATGTCTCTGTTGACTCCAGATTCAGGACTCTTACCAGTTATGCCACGTTTCTTCCTGGTTTACATGCTCCATTTTGCCTCTGGCCCTTTCAATGAGCTTGTATCTGGATTAGGAAATAAATAACCATATGTTACTGTGAGGGTTAACTTTACATGTCAACTTGGCTAGGCCACAGCACTTAGGTATTTGGCCAAAAGTTATATAAGATGTTACTGTAAAGATATTTTTCCAGATGAGATGGACTCTGAGTAAAGCAGATTACCCTTCATAACGTGGTGGGCCTTGTCCAATCATTCGAAGGGCCTAAGTAGAAAACAATCTACCTCTTCAGAAGAGAGAACCCTGTCATCAGACAACATTTTGGATGCAAGCTGCCACTCTGTTTTGGGTCCCTAGCTTGCTGTCCCACCCTCCAGAGTCTGGACTTGCCAAGCCTCCACAATCGTGTGAGCCTATTTCCTAAAACAAACCCTTCCCTCTACAAACCTCTCCCGTCAGCCCCGTTTCTCTGGAGAGCCCTGGCTCATGCAGACTCTGGTACTGTGAAGTGGGGCGCTGCTATGACAAACCCCTAACACTTGGCCTGTGGCTTTGGAACTGAGCATGGGTAGAAGCTGCAGGAAGTCTGAGGTGCATGTCAGAAAAAGCTGAGACTTCCTGGAAGAGACTGTTGGTAGCAATGTGAGCGTTCCAGGAGACTCCGCTGAGCTGCCAGAGGGAAGGAGGAACATGCTCTTGGTAACTGGAGGAAAGGCGAAAGGTGGCCCTTGCTAGAAAGGGGCGGACAGCTTGGCGGAGCTGTCCCTGCGGTTTGTGGAAGGAAGAGCTTGTAAGTGATTAACTTGGATGTTTACACGAGGAGAGTTCCAAGCCAAGGGTTGAAGGTGCTGCCTGGTTTCTCCTTGATCTTTGAAGTAAAATGCGAAAGGCGAGAGAGAGATTGAAGAAGGGCGTGTTAAACAAAAAGGAACCAGAGCTGGAAGATTTGGAAATCTCTCAGAGCATTCATGTCGCAAAGAACGAGAAAGCAGGATCTGAGAGACCCCGAAGAGGGTGGCTGGAAGGTCATTCGGCTCTAAAGAAGTTACAGATGTGACTCACGGGTCCAGCTAACCATCTCCACAGACATGCTGCTGGCTGGGACTGTAGGGGCGGAGACAAGACGTGGTGAAGGAAGGCTGTTGGACTCCTAAGATTTTATGGGACGGACCAGGAGAGCTGTCCCTTTGTGACCGTGTTGCCTTTCAAGAACAGGGAAGAGTGACCCTGAAGGCGGTTCAGAGGTGGG
Source organism: Macrotus californicus (assembly GCA_007922815.1). NCBI lineage: Eukaryota > Metazoa > Chordata > Mammalia > Chiroptera > Phyllostomidae > Macrotus > Macrotus californicus. Next base: position 28,568 of record VMDR010001018.1, read on the forward strand.
CAGGGCTGCTGCCACCAGCACTGACCTGGAGGACACAGTCCTGAGGTGGGGGTGGGGCTGTTTCTTCCTTGGTCCTATAGGGTCTTGGGGGCAGGGCTGCCTCTCGGGCGAACCCAGAGGATAGAGATGGAGTTAAAGAGCGTTCTTATCAAGGCTTAAAATCTAATGGAGTTTGTCTCACTAGGTTTCAGCCTTGCTTGATCCCTGTTCCCTCTCTCTCCTTGCTGATTTTGTTTTCCTTTTGGAATGGCTTTTCTTACCACTGGATGTTGGAAGCAGAGAACCAGTCTGCTTCTACGAATTCAGAGCTGGAGGTGAACTCTGCCTCTGGTGCATCACACCTTGAGTCTTGCCCATACTTGATTTAGATGGATTTAGATGGGGTTTTGAATTTAGAGTTGATGCTGGAAAGGGTTAAGACTTTGGGGCTGGGGGAGGCGTGAATGTATTTTGCATGCAAGAAGGACATGCATTTTGTGGGACCAGAGGGTGGAGTGTTATGAGCTGACCTGTGTTCCCCTCCTCAAGTTCAAATGTTGAAGTCCTAACCCCCTGTACCCCGGAATGTGGCTACCTTTAAATATTGAGCCTTGGAAGACCTAATTAAGGTGAACTGAGGTTATATGATGGGTCTAATCCCATAGAACTGGCGTCCTTATAACAAGAGGAGATTAGGGCACAGGCACATAGACTCAGGGGTGACCATGTGAGGACAAAGTGAGAGGATGACCATCTGAAATCAAGGAGAGAGGCCTCAGAAGAACCTAAACCTGTCAACGTCTGGATCTTGGGCTTGCAGCCTCCAGAACAGTGAGAACATAAGTTTCTGTTGTTTAAGCGGCCCTGTCTGCGTTACTCTCTTATGGTAGCCTTGTCAGACTAATACAGCCAACAGCATCAGTTAGATAATGTGGTGAGGGGGTGCGGGGGGCCACACCTTTATACGGGCATTAAGACAATACATCTTGGTCGACTAATTTTTGTTATTTCAAAGTTGATGTTGTATAAACCCAACTCTCTACGTTCCTTCATGTCTGAGTTTTTTCATGTAGAATTACTTTCTCTCAAGTCTGTTTGTTGCCTTGATAGACGGGGGAATATTGGCTTCTGAGGATCATGTAGCAAGTCTGTTTCATTTCAGCCGGAATATCTTTCTTTCTCTGTAAACAAAATTACACTGTGATTTTCGGTGCAGAAACTCTTGGAAGGAAGGTCTGCTTTGGATTCCAGCAGTTTCCTCTTATTACATTTCATCTCTGTTGTAGGCTTCAGGACTCCTGCTTGAAGGCTTGGTTTCAGACACTACCTGGAACAAAGCTACGCAAAAGCAGTTGCCGGACCAAGGACCCGCCCCTGTGGAGAAACCCCAGCCTCTCTACCTCTCCCCATGGACGTTCCAAGGCACTCTACCTGACAGGGGGATCTTTCCTTCCCATTCTGAGTCTTACATGCCCAGATTCTAACATTTAAGCAAATGCATATGAAAAAGAACCCAAAATTCCTAGTTTACGTGTCATTTTCAGGCTGTAGTGATCAGTGCTCAAGAAGAGAAAAATAGTGCAAGGCAGAGCGAGAATCTGCTGATATTTGTCAACAGACCGAAAGGTCATCTTGGCGCAGTGATGGTTTTGGCGTTCATTAACAGAGTTTCTCATTCACTTGTTTTTCCAATGAACCAGAAAATCTTTCTAGTCCCACCTTTGCTGTCATAAATCTTAAAAAGAAAAAACTACGGTCAGCTTCACAAATGAAGGAAGTGCCACGTTGAACAAAATTGTCTTTTGCCTTAGTTTTTGGTATTTGAGTATCTCGAGTGTAGATACTATCAGAACAACACAAATGTTTCCAGAAAAGTGTAGGGAATCAGAATAGTTACATGCACCACATACAGAATTTCCCATAATTGCCTAGATTGCTATTTGTCTGTTCATTTTTTTTTCTGTCTTAAAAGTAGAGTGTCCCCCTGTACTCCCTCTCTCCAGCCCCCTAAAACAAAACCAGACCATTGCAGATCCTGGTTAACTGGGTTCCAGGAGAGTTGAACTCACAGGTGTTTTGTGTGATGGTGTATTTGGTGGACAGAGGGACGGTGTATTCTGTCACATGCTCATTGCTCGCCCTTAGCCTCGTCATTCAAATGCTGAGCCGTGATGGGTGGGTGGGTGGGTGGGTGGGTAATAATATCTGCCTCACAAATTTTCATGTGTATCAAATGAGATAATGAATGTGAATTTACTCTTTAAGCCATAACCGGGCTGTGCAGATGTTAGTCATTATTTTCAAACGGCATCTGTGACCTAGTTTTGATTGTGGTTTTACTGTTGGAGAGAAGAGAGTTACAAATGCCTCTTAGCTCATTTAGAGCAAACTTAATCCAGTGACTTTACCTACCAGCGATCACATTGAAGGCAAGCGCCCTCCTGCGCATTAGAGGGACTCTAAGGACTAGTCTTAGTTACTGAATTCTCATTTGCTAACTCATTGCCAGCAGCATTTCCATCAGTATACTACATTTTAAAAAATCCGGGGTCTCCCTCTTTGCTCCGCTTGGAGAACAGAAACGTTTCTTGGAACTGCCCCATGATCAAATATTTCCATCATCTGTAAGGAACTCGCTGTTGTCATGTATACATTGTTTCTCGAACAATTTCCAGGCTGGTTCTTCCGTTGTGTGCATTTTTCCATGAGGTGGTTTTATGTAAGGAACTATTTTTATTGCCCAGTTGCCATATGGAAGAGATTAATCACTTACAAAAAAAAGGCCCAAGAAATTAACCTCCGGTTTGCAATATAGCACGTCAGATGGAATTCTTCAGGATCACATCATCTTTTCCTCCCCAGACTGTCCTTCACCCATCCGATCAGGCCACCAGTACACCCGCTTTTGATGGAATTCAGAGGAAGGGATGGCATGGACGGCAGGCCCCTCCGCGCCGGCCCACCTGGCGGACCTGGGATTTTGGGCACAGTGTCATTCGCTCACCTTTCGTCGTCGCCTGACCCTCGTCTCGCTCCTCAGCTCTTACGTTTGACGTCGGGGAGATTCATGGACCTTCCCTCTCGCACCCTCTGGGCTGTACTCTCCACGTGTTGTTGTACACATTCCGGGCACTTCTCTGCTCTGGGCAGGCTGGCCCGGGAACCGTCATTAAAGCAGCCCTTCCGGCGGGGCGGTTCTCTGTGGGCCGGTGAGCCTGTTTGTGCAGCAGGGCGGGCGTGAGGGTGGGTGGCCGGGCCTGGGCCCGGTTCTGGTTCCACCTGGAACTTACACCAGCGCAGTGCCAAGGGTACCAGTACTCCTTGGGCCTCTGTGTGTCATGTGAAAAATAAACCAGTTGGAGTAGCTGTACCCTCTGAGACTTTTTCCAACTTTACATTTTCCAGAGTCATCAAGCATGTACTTTATGGAAAGAATACGAGCTTCGAAGCCCGGCAGACTCAGGCGCGGTATGATTTTGGGAGAAGGTGCTAAAACTCTTTCAGCCTCAGTATTCTTTGTCTGTAAAATAGGGACGATCACCTTCACTTCAAAATTAGAAGGATTACAGGACTTGAGCATATAAAATACTGTGATGCAGGAAAGAGACAGTATCATTTCCTGTCTCCTCCTCCCACTCCCTTGTCAAAACCCCACCCCCTGCAGAAAAGGAAGAAGAAGCTTTTGAGGATTATGGGGTGGGGGGATACCCTATTAGAGGCCACTCCCGCTTTACCTGGTGAACCTCGCAGAGGGTGGGGCTGGAATGCGCCTGGCCAAGGTCTCTAGCTCACGTCCAGCTCTGGGTCTCAGTTGCTTTCTACGGGGCTTTCTGCGGAGCATCCTTCAAATCTCCTCTAATGATCTTTGTCTAGTGAGAAAATGGGATACACAATGTGACAAAGAGCATGGAGAGTGTTCATGATGCAAAGACAGTCTAGGAGGTGTAGTGAATGTAGACACTGAGGTACTGTAATTTCTGGGACACTTGGTGGCGGACACAATGGAGCCGATAGGATATTGGGACCTGAGAGTGCTCCAGGCTTGTGGAGGTGCCACCGTCACACCAAGGTGGCCACCTTCCCTGCAACAGAAGTCCTGGCCCTGGTCCCTAGATGCTCATGTAATGTGGAAGGTCAGAAACAACGGCCGCTTTTGGAGTGATGGTCTCACCAAGATTCCAAGTTTTCCTTCCGCTCAAGTTTCCTGATCGTACAGCGCGGAATCACGATACCCAGCCTTCTTCTCGAAGGACGGCCCCCACCCACGAGTTCAGTGGAGGCAGCTGGAACACTGTCAGGCAGGGATCAAATGAAAAGTAATAGTGGGAAATGCAAACCTCTATATTTAAGCAAAATGAAAGATTACTTAATTGTACCAGTGCAGCTTGGCAGGCGTGGGGCTCAGCAAAGAGCCGCTATTTAAATAAACGTCCGGTGGTTTGAGGTGACCGTGAGCCCTCTCTAAACCAACCGTGCGTCACGGTTGCCAGAAAAGTAAATGCAAACATAAATCGCATTATTACAGGAATTTTGGTTTTTTAAGAGAGATGCTATTTCTCATGTGCTTTGTATGATCAAGGCCCCGACTAGAGGGTGTGTTCCGTGGCCTGGCTGCAGATGAAAAGAAAACGGGCCGTGTTCACCCAGACGGACCACTGGGGTTGTGCCGAGGCCAGTCCGTTTGGAATACGCTACCCTGTCTGCTGTTTGGGGACCTGCTGCTCCTCCCTCAAGACCCCGAAGGGCATCTACCCACCTCATTTGTTGAGTGACAGCATATTCTGTGCATTTCCCGGAGGCACAGACTGCTCTTTACTCAACTTTGATCCCTGTGGCCTACACGAGAATACAGCCGGTGCTCTGTGCTTGTTTGGGATATAAGCAGGTTAATGAGAAGGTTTTCAAAAGCATTTAGTTACTCCTCTCTTGATTTGAAAATATTTATTGAGCTTCTGCTAAGTTCAGGGTACCATTCAGCACATGATGCCCTGGAATGGACCACACGTGGACCCTGTCTCAAGGTGTGCTCAGCCTAGCTGAGGTCTCACCTATGAAGCATGGCTGAAGGAATTGGGGACATTTAGGGTACGAGGGTTGCAGGAAAAGCTCGGCAGTGTTTCCGATAACTGAAGAGCCGAACTCGGGAGCATGTTCAGCCTGTGAAACTCTAGAGGTTCAAAATTGGTAGGATTTTGAGAGGAAGATTCTAGTCATAAGAACAGCCCCAGGGATGGACTAGTTTGCTTTAAACATGAGAAACTGGGCCAGAGAGGCAGTGTTCGTGGCTGATGCCTGTGACAGTCGCCTGACCAGAGGGGACGTCTGCTAGGAAAGAAGATGGGGAGCCAGGTTCTGAGGTGTCCTCTGGTCTTAAAGAGTTGTCATCATCCCCCCAAAAGTAGTTTCACAGGAGGGACATGCGGTCCCAGGCTCTTACTGTTTCTCGCTAAAAATAAAGCTTAAAGACAACGTGGAATAGAAACTCTGTGCATTGAGAAAGGTTTCTAAGGGCAGGTAAGACCCAAGAAAGCGTTTAGTGGCCAGTATGGGATACAGTCCCGGGGACCAATGAGGATGAAGGTCGGTATGTGGACAGAGCAGCCGGAATAAGACATGCTCCCGCCGCTGGGACCCATTGCTCTGCATTGAGCTTGTCACCTCTCTGTACTCTCAGGAAATGATCCTCTGGGGTCCTTTTGTCTCACCCAGCAGGCTTTTCCTTTTATCCCCAAACATCTTCCCTACTCACAAGTAAGCCACCCACGGAGCCAAACAATGCAAAGCGTGTATATTCACTAAGATAAACGCGACCCCTTGCTCCCACGTGTAAGCGGTGCTCCAAAATAACCAGATGAGACAGTTCTGATGGCTAGTCCACTGGCGCCTGAGGAACGATGGAGAGCTGTGCATTTGCTGGAAGTTAGAAAGATTGTTACTTACTCTGTCGCACTAGCCAGATCTGTGAACTTCTTTATTCCCTGGATTGGTTTCCTGGCATTTCCCAACACTTGGAAACACATAAAATATGTTCTTGGAGCAAATGAGCAGGCATGTTTCAAGGGTTGGGTGGAAACAATGTGGAAAAGATATCTTTGTTTATTTGGAAAAATAAGTGGAACTTGGAAAAGCCAAAGTTACTTTGAATTTTTGGGTTTGAATGACATTTTTGTGTTACGAAACCAATGAGTTCTTTTCTATATTTTAAGGGTTTTTTTTTTTTTTGGCAAAAGTTAGGATTTTGATCATGTACACTTTGAATACAAAAGTAGTCTCTTATTTTTGCTCCAGGTCAAATGATCGACTCTGATAGACCCAGAAAAGATGAAATTGATAAAAATAGCAAATTGCTGTTCTTACATTTCAGAAAAAACACCAGCTCTGACTTCTGACAGCCATTTCCTAGAAGGAGTTGAATGCCCTTGCGCAGCTTTGCAGAAAGCTACACCAGCAGACGCCAGCAGAGTGACCAGCCGCCCCTCCCAGGCCTGCAGACGCACGGTGCTCGGTTTCCGTGGCACCCAAGGCAGCAGCAATACTAAGAATGGTCGAAACCGCCATCTACTCTTCATCATGCAAGTGGTGCCTATTAATTGCATCAAATTTGGGAAACATATTTATTTATTTATGTACTTTTCAATTATGGGTTTTTAAAAGAGATTTTACTTTTATTTATTTATTTTTAGAGAAAGGGAGGGAGAAAGAGAGAAATGTCAATGTGTGGTTGCCTCTCATGCCCCCTGCTGGGGACCTGGCCCACAACTCAGGCATGTGCCTTGACTGGGAATTGAACCAGTGACCCTTTGGTTCGAAGGCTGGCGCTCAATCCAGTGAGCCACACCAGCCAGGGCTGGGAAGCATATTCAGCGTGATGACCACGATCAGACTGAGTAGCAGAGACTTGGAGAAAAGCTTCCTGCCCTCAGTTAGCCCCCAAGGATGTAGAGCTTGGAGCAGGAAAGGAGGACTCAGGAGAGGGGCCTGAGTCATGTTTTCCAAGTTCATTCTTCCAGAACAAACTGGGGTCAGAGGTTTACCTGGCCCAGTCTCTGAGGCACAAAGAAGCATGGTGTGGTTTAGGGGCTGGTGACGCGCATTGTCCTGTAGGGTAAGACTGGCAGCCCGTACCTGGGACCTGACCTGGGAGGGCTGCTCAGGGCGGGTGGCAGCTGTGCACCCACTTCCCGTCCATTGTTACAGAATGCTCTTTGTTTTCTCACATGGGGGTTGGGGTGGTAGTGACCAATAGGGCGGTAATGCTAGCTGTGGTAACGGTAGTGATGATAACCACAAAATCTTATATTGTGCCCATCCCATTCCGAGTACTGTTCTGAATCTAGTGAGCAATGGCCTTCGCCTGGAGGGAGAGGGGGTGGCAGAAGAAGTTCCGGGTAGAAAAGGCCAGCTACACCCAGGAACTTGGGGCTGTTACCATGGGACCAGGGCTGCATGGTGTCGGTAACATATATAAATGCATAAAACAGTTTCCATAATCACCCATATTGTCACCACTGAAAGGTGACTACTTTGAATATTTCACTATAATATACATTAATGTGGAAATGCACATAAAATGTGTTTTTTTTCTTGATTTTGTTATGAACATTTTCAAATATACAGAAAAGTTGAAAGAATTGTATGGTGAACACCCTAGAGTTACCACCTAGATTCTGTAATTACTGTTTTGTTGGATTTACTTTAGCACATGTCTGTCTATCTCTCTGACTGCTTGGGAATCCATCTTAATTTCTTATGCATTTCCCAGTGAGGTGCAGATGCTCAGTCTCTAAGCACTTCAGATCTCCTGTGCACGTGTGCACACACGCACACACAGAGTACTTTTTCATGTGGCATCATACTCTAAGCCTCTTTCCCTCTCACTGAAATTTTTTATGAATGTGTGTTTTTCACCTGGCTATGAAATACTTTATTGGTGAGCTCTGTCACAAATTACTTCAACAACCAGAAGAAAACCTCCCAAGCTCTCTCCACTATCCTCATCTACTCCAGGGCGCCTGTGCCCGCCTTCTCTCCCCTTTGCCTTCTTAGGAATTCCCTGGATTAATGTCTGTACTGCGTAGCCCTGCAACAGATGTTGAGTGAAGTAATGAATTTAACAATGCCCACCTTTGGAACATTTACTGCCTCCAATTTTGTCTGTTGTCTAGGTAAATACAGCAAGAAACATATTTATTTGCATTTATACGTTGTTTCACAAGAAAGAACTTTAGGAAGTGCAGTCATTAAATCAAAGGTCTGAGCCTTTTGAAGAACTTGGCTGCATTTTGCCAAACCGTTTCCTAGAATGCCCTTGGAGAGTGCTGCTTCCCATATTTTTGCAGGATTGGGTTTTGTAAGTTTTGTAGTCCTTGTTAATTTAGGTAGCTGTAATATAGGAGATGATGCAGAAGGATGTACCTGAAAGCAAAGGGTGAGGACAGACTGTATCAAGGTGAAAGTGATTGTAGATGTTTATCAGACTTTGAAAAGTAATTCAAGTAATTTCACTCATCTCCACTCTTGCAAACCAGTTTCTTTCCTTTTTTTCTTAAAAATAAATCTATTGGAGTGACATTGGCTAATAAAATTCCATGGGTTTCAAGTGTAAATTTCCAATCAATGCAGCATGAATGGCATATTGCACTGTGTGCCCACCACCCAAAGTCAAATCACCTTCCATCACCATGTATTTGACCCCTTTTCCCTTCCCCACCCCCACCCCATCCCTCTGGTAACCGCCATACTGTTGTCTGTGTCTATGAGCTGTTGTTTGTTTGTCTTGTTTGTTCATTTGTAGCTTTCAGTTTTATACTCCACCTGTGAGTGGAATCATGGTTCTTGACTTTTTCTGTCTGAACTATTTCATTTAGCATATTCTCAAGGTCCATCCATGTTGTCGCGATGGCAGTATTTCATCTTTCGTGTGGCTGAGTGGTATTCCATTGTACACACGCACCACATCTTCTTTATCCAGTCACCAATCAAAGGATACTTTGTTTCCCTGTGTGGGCCACTGTGAGTAACGCTGTAGTGATCGTAGGGGTGCGCGTATCTTTAAGAATGTATGTTTTCAAGTTCTTCAGATGGATGCCCAGAAGAGGGTATCCATCATATGGAACTCTATTCTTAATTTCAAGGAACCTCCATGCTGTTTTCCAGCATTGTGGCTGTACCAGTTTACACTCCCCCGAGCACTGAACGAGGGTTCCTTTTTCTCCACAACCTCTCCGACATGTGTCATTACCTGTCTGGCTGATAATAGCCATTCTAACAGGTGTGAGGTGGTATTTCATTGTAGTTTTGATTTGTATTTCTCTAATAGCTGGTGAAGTTGAGCATCTTTTCATATATCTGCTGGGCATTTACACATCTTGGGAGAAGTGTTTAGGTCCTTTGCCCTTTTTAAAATTGGATTGTTTATTTCTTGTTGAGTTTTATGAATTCTTTATATATTTTGGATATTAACCCCTTATTGGGGGTGTTGTTTGCAAATAGCTTTTCTCATTCTGTCGGTTGCCTTTTTGTTTTGTTGATGAGCAAACCGATTTCAAAAATAGACACAACCTCTCCTGTCAGTGGGTTCTTGCTCCCGGCTAATGAGGAAACATAAGGAGCCCAACCTAGAGTTCCCAGCAACTGATCTAATCTCATCCTCTGCATCCTCTCCCTCCCCCAGGTGCAGGATACTGGTTGTTCTAACTCAGCAGTGTGTAAACACTATGACACATAAAGCTTTCTGCCAGTGAAAGACATCCTGAATATAGGGCAGTGCAGCGTGGTGGTGATGGCCAAGATGAGTATGAGTTCTGATGTGATATTGAGAACCATTCTCTGTACCTCAGCATGCCAATGAACTTGAATTTCCCTGAAGACCGGAAAACTTCTTGAATATAATGATCCATCCTCAATGACCAATTAGTGGGAGGCCAGGATAATAGACAACTGAACTACAAATATAATTTAAAACACATGTTACTGCTTAGATATAACACCTCTTCTTTTACCAAAGTTTTTTTTTTTTAAATCTTTCCCCCAAAGCTCTTCAACTACACAATTCAGCTACTAACCGAGGCTCACCCTTTTGGATTTCCCCTGCTGTACTGTGGTCGAGGTGCTAATTAGCAGGGAAAGTGCCAGATGGCAGGTAGCCAGAAGGAAAAGCAGAGAAGTCGACAGACCTGCATGAACCACAAATGGGATAACCCGTGCTGTTACAAAATTGAGCCATGACTCCCAGGAGCTATGCATTGAAGTCCTTCCACCCTTCAGAGTGAGTCCAGGTGGGCAGGGGGCTCCAGGCCCCTCACCACTTCAATGGGGATAGCATTAGACTCCCCGGCTTGCCCAGTGGAGTAAGTAAAATCAGATAGGGCAGCAGGCTAGGAAGCCATTCTTTGTTGGGCATCCACTTTTTCAGACACTTGGCAGTGATTTTCATCGAACTCTCACATTGACTTTGTAAGGTAGGCATGACTACCTCTGTGTGATGGGTGGGTCAGCGTGGCAGGAACCTTGCTGAATGTCACATACAGAGTAGTCTGACCTCACTCCAATGCCTTTGCTCCTTCCGCTGAGCTATGCTGCAGGACGGCCTGGCATTTTGTGGACACTCATGTCTGTTATTATTGGGGAAGACATTAAAAATATTCCAAATTATCCCCTTGTTGTGCATGTAAACAACACATATTTAGAGCTGCTGGAAGCCTTTGTTGTCTGGTTTGCAACATCTGATTTACCTGACCTATTTTAACCGACTCACACGAGCTTTTGTTATATAAGGAGCACATACTCTCACTGCACGTAACTCAGGTTACATAAATCTAAAGGCTGCTGACTGCTGGCATCTTTGCAATGCAGCGAGCTAAGAGGTTCACTTGGAGCCTTGGGGCAGGATGGCTTTGGCTTAACCATTCGCTGAGTTCAGCTCGAAGGAGGATAAGTTTGCTGTGTCCCTCCCATAATCCAACTGAAGCCTGGATTCTGAGCAACTGGGGATGAGATTTAAGTCTCTAAGAATAATACAAACTAAAATAAAACAAGGCTTCAGCAGAAAGCCCTGGCAAACCCTGTGCTTACACATTCCATCAGGATGACGTAATAGAAAGTTGGACCCGGGTGGCCTCTCCCTCTGGGCTCTCTGACCACTTGGTGGAGAGGGAAATGAGCCCAGCCCAGAGATGTGACTCACAAGAGCCACAAATTGCAGCGGGGCATCCTGTGGCTGAGTGCACTTAGCCATCAGTGGGTTTCTCAATGACAAAGATGACCTCTGTGAGAAAATGCAAATGATGAAAACTTTTGGCTAATTGAAGTCAAACTGTGTTGAAAGAAGAGAGAATTCAAGTTTAGCTTTCTTCTTGTCAAAGAGGAAAATCTCTACGTGGATCAAAACATTCTAACATTTAGTCTTGCCTATTTTATCGATCAGTTGAAATCGGAGCAGTGAGATACAAAGAGGGAAAAGACTTTGGGGAGCCCTTGGATTGATTCCCCTCCACTGGAGCCAAAGCACACGTAGATCATGGGCACTTTGTCCCCAAGCTGGGTATAGATATTAGCTTTGCTAGGTGCTGTTCATTCATATAATAAGGTATAGGGAACCGATCCACCTGGCATTGGCAAATGTAGCCCAGCTCTGTCTGGAAGCAGACAGGTGCATATCAGCACACAGGAGCCAAATCCACAGATCAGTTCTCCCGTGGGGAATCAGGCCTTCATTGTACCTAGGCCGCTTTGAGGCTTGCTTTTGCTAAAACTCCCTCACCCTGAATTGAGGCAGCAAATGTTTACTGTGATCTGTGCTAAACCTCTCAAGGATGGAGTGTAACCAGTTCAACCACTTTTCCCCTTTGCATTTGCAAATGTCCTTTTTCTTTGAAGTAATTAGCAACATCCTCTCCTTTGTTATCTGTAAAAGGTAACCATCTAAAGCAAACCTGTGCATAGTAAATGAAGACCATCTTTGATGTAATGTACCTAGAGTATCAATAAAAGCCTGTCCAGGCAGGGGTTGGGGCTCTCGGGTTGTCCCTTTTTCTCCACAGGACTTCCGTAGTCCTTGTGAATTTGTTCATCATTTGTCACAGACATGACATGCGGACCCCGCAAGCTGGAGTCCGCATCAATAAAGTGCAGACTGGGATCCAGGTTGAGTTACTCAGCCCCTCTGTGTCTCACACCTTTTTTTCTGTAGAATGAGATACAATGACACCTGCCGCAAAGGCCCGTGTGCAGATTAAATGAATTTTGTAGTGATTCTTGCTGTTATTATCGTAAGACTGGACAGGTCTCTCATGAAGGAGTATTCTGAAAGAGGAGAATCTGTTCTGACTTTTTTTTGTTTCCTTTCAGTGAATCTTTCCTCAAACTCATATTCATTATGTTTTTACTGTGTGTGCGTTTGTGTGCATGTGTGCTCCTGTGTTGGGAGTGGCACCTAGACACAGAAACAGAGAAGGCTCGAGGGACTCAGCATCACCAATCACAAACGTAGGGTTATCACTCCAGACAACGCAGGACCCTGGAGAAGTCCTTTTCCTCTGTGCCTTGGGGCCTCTGTCTCTGAAAAGGGGAACGGACTCAGAGTCTTGAAGTCCCTGAGTGTCCATGGCTCCTCCTTACTTCCCTTCTCATTGGGCAGACATTTTTCTGGGGTTCTCTTTCCCCGGATCCGTCTCCCCAGTCATGGCCTCACGGGCTTTGTCTCAGGTGGTCAGTGAGTGTGGGGAGCAGAAGTACGGCTGCTCTGGCGGTCCGGCCACGTTTGTTAATCACACAGTTTGGCGCCCTGTGAACATGGCCACAGCTTCGTTCCCCCACAGGGATTCTTGGAAACAGCCGCCAGGGAAGATTTGTGTCTAGTCATGAACCAAATATGAAGGTCACATGATTTTGTGATTTTTTTCCTTACCAAAGAAATATGGGAGGCTGAAGCAGGCCAACCTTCCAATTAATCCTATGAACAGCTGCCTTCGAGGTGGGTGAGCCTGAATATTATTCACTATCCTAGTCATTTTTCAAGGAAAAGAAACTGTCTGCTGGCCTCCAATGGCTTTCATTCATTGGAGGCTACAATGCGGTGTGGCTGGAAGATGCCGGTTCACAGGCAGGATGCACATGGCGACCTGCACCCACCTTCGCTCTCAGAGGGACAGGGTGCTGAATGCTGGACTGTGCACACATGTGCACTGACCTGCATACACACCTGCAAAAGGCGGGAGTCAGTGCCTGCTGCTGATGTTCACAGGGCTTTTGGGCACTCATGACCGCCCCCCTGCCATGGCCTTGCCCAGGTGCTCTTGTATTTGCTCCTTTCTTGTTGGTTACATTTCCATCCCTTGCCTAATTCATTGTCCACAGAACAGCGGGCTTTTCCAGTTGTCCATGCAGCTGGACGGTGGCAGCCTGCCTTACACAGGGACAAGAGGAGAAAAAGGATGGATTCACAGTGGGAGAAGCCTGCCGAATCAAAAGAAAATCAGCAATAAAGCCAGATTTGCTACCTGATGTGGGATGTGGGCCAGGCAGTGGGCTAAGCCCTGTACATATATCATTTCAGTCCGCACGGTGACCCTGAGGTCTGCGTGATTACCCTGTTTATCTGTGTGATTCTTGCTATGTGAATGCTGTGGGCACTGCCTAGTGGGTATTTGGTGGGAAGCGGGCACTCAGTATGTGTCTATGGATGGAGGAATGGCTAAAATGAGGTTACCTGGCCTATCCCTAAACTATTTTAAAAACGTATCTCCATTGTGAATGGTGCTTTTAAGACCCTTCACTCCCCCCTCTGTCTAAGAGGGCGAGGAGAAATCTTTTGGTCCTGGTTTCCCAAAAGTCCACCGGGTCCTGCTCAATGGACTTCCTGTGGTCAAAATGAGCGTAGACGGAGAAGTCCTTCACCTCAGCAGGAAACAGATTCGTCAGGGACAGACTGATGAACTGTTCTCCAGGATGGCAAGGCCCGTGCGTTTAGATGATGACACGTTAGTGGAGCGCTGCAGGGCTGGGCACGTCCCCAACAATGGCCAGGGGTCCACGTGGGAGAGACATATTCTGATATCACACAGAAGGGCTCTCCAGAGAAGCAGAACCAACAGGGTGTGTGTATAGAAAGAGGTGTACTCTAAGGAATTGGCTTATGCAATTATGGGGACTGAGAAGTCCCAAAGTCTTTGGGGAGTGTCCACCGGCAGGCTTGGGCCCCAGGAAAAGTCAGTGTTTCAGCAGAAGTCCGCACGCAGGAAAAGAGCAGCGTCCCCGTGTGAAGGTGGCCAGGCAGGGAGCACTCTCTCTCACTTGGGACGGTCAGCCTGTGTGTTCCATTTAGACCTTCAGCTGATTGGGTGAGGCCCATCCACATTAATGAGGACCACCTGTTTTACCCAGTCTACCGACTAAAATGTTAACCTCATGCAAAACACCCTCACAGAAACACCTGGAATAATGTTCGACCACGTACCTGAGCACCCTGTGGCCCAATCAGATAACACGTAAACTTGACCATCACATCTTCCCAACCCCCGTTTCAGTTATTGCATCGAGTCACTGCTCTCCCCTTGTAGAATCCTCTGTATCTGTCCCATCTTCCATTCCCACCACGGCCGCCATAGGCTCCAAACCAGGGTCACCAAGCACATCCCAAAAGCCTGCAGGTAGGACTTCCTGTCCCTTGGCCTCAGTGTCCGGTCTTCCCACAGCCCCAGCATGAGGCCTAAAACACGTCACACGCCTCACCTCCAGCGTTCAATGGCTTTCCGTCCGTTTCCTACAAAACAACATCCGAGCCATGCGGGGCACTCACTGCCCTTCGCGCTGCATCCCGACTTCTTTCCAGCCCAACTTCCTACTTCACAGGTGCTCGTCTTCAACTCAGCCCTCCCACTCGTTGCCCCCACACCCCTACCTCTCTACCAGCTCTTCACGGTATTTCCATAATCAGGAGAACACGCACGGCTCATGGCATACTTCTCCAGGAGCTGATTTGCACCCAGCAGCTCTCTCTGCTCTCTGAGTCCAACAGGTCACTCACGGGTCACCATGTTTT
This sequence comes from Macrotus californicus, assembly GCA_007922815.1. Classification (NCBI taxonomy): domain Eukaryota; kingdom Metazoa; phylum Chordata; class Mammalia; order Chiroptera; family Phyllostomidae; genus Macrotus; species Macrotus californicus. The sequence continues at coordinate 43,587 of VMDR010001018.1, forward strand.
GACCCACTGGCCTCCCTGTGCTGACCCGGGAGTGCTGTTGAAGTCTCCTTGTGCAAGGGTGTGTACGAGCCTCATTCTAGAAGATTCGATTGATATGTGGGGCCTGTACCTCTGTGCAGTTTAATTCCAGTCTCCCCAGCAAAGAATGGACACCAGAGTCAGGACAACCGGAGTTTGAATCCTGACTGTATTATTTTCTGTCGTGAGACACGGAGAGAGCTACTTACGTGTAATTTCTCTGAACAGTAGGTTTCTTTCACGTATTTAAAACAAAAAACTTACTTGTTTTGTATTGTATTTTTTCCATCACCAGTTATCCACCGCCCCCCCTTTTCTGCCACCTCCACCCAGCCCCTCCCCACTGCAATCACGACTCTGGCCTTCGTCTGCACGGCGAGGCTGAAGAGTGTCCTTCCAGTGCCACGTTAAAGAAGGCTTGTGTGACAGCGCCCAGTGTCGGGGTCCGCGGGCACATCCAAAACGTTTGCTGCTCATGGGAAAATGGAATTTATAAACTTTCTTTTTAACATTTCATTTGGTCATCAGATAGTGGGTATTTATTTCTCACATATAATTTCTCCCCCTTTTAGTTTGATTTTCCTCCTTGCATGCTATTTTCTAAATATTTTTTCTCAGGATTTGAATTCACGTTAAATGTTAATCTCTCTCTCTCTCTCTTTCTATGGCTGATTACCTGGCCTGAATCGTCCCTTGAGAGTGAGTAGGAGCCAGGGTCAAACCTAAAACATGGACATACGCAATCTGTAGTAGCCACCAGCACCTAACACTGCTCCACGGTGAGGGTGGCTTCCATCGAACGAGAGGGTGTCAATCTCGGAGCCTCGAGGGGACCAGGGTGATTCCCCGCCCAGTTCTTCCCAGGAGAAGCCAAGTGTTGGAAATCATATTCAGCTGCAAGAGTTTTCAGCATCACATTCACAGAGACAGAGCAGAAGTTGCTAGAGGCTATTTTCAGAGAACTCCTAATAAGTACAGAACCAAAATACAGGCACGGTTGTTAACACCCTGGGAAATGCCAAACCTATGCTGGATCTTAGCCAGCAGAAAAATGGAAAGTCCTGGGCAGCTTATCTCCGAGCAAATCTGCATTATGCAGAACGTGTGAGATGCAATTCTCTGAGAGAACACGGGTGCTCCTCAGTGCTGCCCTGGCCAGTGTCCGGGAACCGACGGGATCAGGGTGCGTGTGGCACTTTCTAAAGCTTTATTTTCCTCGAGCATTCCTGTTGTCCTGCCTGGGTTCTTATGCCTACAGCCTTCCTCTGTCTCTTTCTCTTTTTTTAAAGGGTTTTAATTTATTTTTAGAGAGAGGGGAAATGAGGGAGAAAGAGAGAAAGAGAAACATCAATGTGTGGTTGCCTCTCGCATGCCCCCTACTGGGGAACTGGCCTGCAACCCAGGCATGTGCCCTGATGGGGAATTGAACCAGCAGCTCTTTGGTTTGCAGGCCGGTGCTCAGTCCACTGAGCCACACCAGCCAGGTCCTTCCTCTCTTTAAGCTCTGCTCATTCTCCCTGGTCTGTCTCATTCATTCCCGGAGCTTCAGTGACCACCTATCCCTAAGACGACTCCTCAGGGTATATTTCCAGCTTTGAATTTTTTTGTCTAGTCTTCAGACAGCGTTTGAAGGGCCCTGCAGGCACCTAAACTCAGCCTGTCTTACTCCAGCTGTTATTCAGCGTTTCAGCACGAGCTCCCTGACTCCAAGCTCGGAGTTTTCTCCTTAAAACAATGTCTTCCTTAGTAGGACGTTACTGCTAATTGAGGTTGTCGCCCAGTTAGAGTGATTTTTGGAAAGACAGCAGCAGCGCCCGTCCGTGGCATTGATTAGGATTTGGATTCAGCGGACTTGGGCTCAAACCTCAGCTCTGCTGCCTGGAGGCAACATGACTTTCATCTTCTTCATCTGTGAGAAGCCGAACAGGACAGGACCCAGTTAGGATAATTAGAATAATTGAGTTCATCCCATGTAACCCACAACATCTATGTTATTAACCCAATTATCCTAATTGTGTCTTGTATATAATCTGTAATATAGAGCATGCAACACATGTATAAGTCCTATGTTATACATACATATAATAATACATACTTAGTATAATTAAGATAATAATGATTAGTCTTTATGTTGTGATTACCGTGGGATAGCTAGGCCCTGTTCTGAGTGCCTTCTATTAAACTCACTCAATTTCCACCACAACTCCGTGGGATTGTGCTATCACTGTTCGTGTTTTTTCTGAGTCAGAAAGGGAGTCACGAAGTTAAGTAAGTAGTCGCTTCTCGTTGGTGTTTGTCGTGGGGACCGCAGGAGACTCTGTGCCCAGGGCCCCCCAGCCCAGCGCCGCCACAGGAGGTCTGCTGAGGTGGGGCCACTGGGGCTGAGCTCTGCGCTCGCTGCCGCCGGGGGAGGAGCAGCAGATGGCAGCCTGGAGTGGGCCAGGGAGGCCGCAGCCATTCTCAGAAGTGCACAGGGGTCTGCTGGGAGGGCAGACCGCCCAGATGGAGAGGGAGCAAAGGGTACAGAGGCATCGGCATGGTCTGGCTTTGGGAATGTGTGTGGCAAGGCTGGCGGAACCTCTGAGTCTGGGGTGTACTCTGTGGACACCCTGAGAAGAGTGGGCAGCCGTGGCGAGAGCTGCTGTGATTCCATGCTGGCAGGAAGGGGGACAAAGTCCTTCTCTATCTCCCTGGCAGTTGGTCATCCACTGGGTCACCGGAGGGCAGGCTGGAGAACCGGAAAAGCCTGGGTCAGGTTAGTGTAGGGCTGAGTGAGAGGCAAGGTTTCCTCAAGAAACAGAGTCCGCAGAGACCCATGCAGCTCTGGGCTTTCACAGGGAGAGGTGGGGAAGAAGTTGGGATGGCTGTTCTTGGAGAACAAGCCATGACACAGAGCATGCACCTGCCGCATTGAAGTGGACTCGGGTGGGGAATGCGGACACGTGGTTTCCTGAAAGGCCTGGTGGCAGGGTTAAATGGGTTGTTGACCCCTTGGAATAAGAGACAGCCCCTACCCCTTCGTTTGCTTCCAGATTCATAGGGCTGGTTACAAGCAGAGTTTTCATGGCAACCTGGTCCTCGGTGTCCACAGGGCTGGCTCAGGTGGGCCCAGGTTGGTGGCCAACTCTGCTCCACCCAGGACTTTGGTGCATGAAAATGTCTTTGCATTTGCTCTGCTTGTGGCAAAAAAGGAGAAACAAGACATCTGGTGGCTGCTAGCACCCAGAAGGATGAAGACTTGGAGACATGTCATCATCCTCCCTTTTTATAGAAGAAGTGCATTTCCTTTAGTGATGGTCCATCAGGGTGTCCTTGAGTGTGAGCCTAAAAGGGGTGAAGATGGTCATGTGCATGAGTCCCAACCTTTCTTCCCCGAGCTCTCGACCAATCCCTCCAAGAAGACCTTGGGAAGATAAGAGGCCCAGAGTGTCTTTTCAATGCAGTTTTGATGCTGCACCATACACAGCTCCCTTCTGGACATTGGACTGGAACATCTGTCCTCTTGATTGAGTTATATCAGGTTTTATTGGGAAAATGGATATTAATTCCCTATTGACTGAGGAGCATCTTTTCATGTACTTACTGGCCATTTGTATTACTTCTTTGGAGAAGTGTCTACTCAAACCCTATGCTTTTTAAAAAACTTGTCTTTTTGTGTTGCATGTTATGAGGATATATACTCATGTATGTACTCATATATATATATATATATGAGATTTATCTGGAGAAAGTTCAGTCATTGTTAATGTAACAAGAATGGTTTGTACGACATCAGTGTAAACTGGCAGCCAATGAGAATGGACTGGAATGCACATGCATGAACAATGACAACTTCACTGTACTAGTCAGTGAGGGCAGTAGATGCCATTGAGTGAGCGTGTGTCCTGTGCGGCCACCACATTCAAAATGACTGAGCGAGTAGAGCAATGAATCGGCATCAAATGTTGCATTGAGTTTGAACACTCCTCCACGGAGACTATTCGGATGATTCAGAAGGCTGCAGCTATGGGCAACTGGTGATTGGCAGCTTCATCATGATGATGCACCCGCTCATGCATCACATCTCATGCAGAGTTTTTTGGCAAAATGTCAAATCACCCAAGTATCCCACTCCCTCTACAGCCCAGATTTGGCACCCTGTGACTTCTGGCTTTTCCCAAAACTAAAAGCACCTTTGAAAGGAAGGGATTTCAGACCATCATTGACATTCAGGAAAATCCGATGGGGCAGCTGATGGCAATTGAGAGATCTCAAGTATGAGGTCCCAAGGTGCCTACTTTGAAGGGGACTGAAGCATCGTTGTCCTGTGTACAGTGTTTCTTGTATCTTGTATTTTCTGTACATTGGTGTTATTTGAAATACAAAAGTTTTAAATTTTTATGAGTTTCAATAAAAATTTGTCTTTTTTTTTGTCATTTGTGCTTTTGGTGTTATCATAGCTAAAAAAAACAGTCTAACAGAAGAGCAGAAAGGTTTACTCTTATCTTTTCTTCTGGGAGTTTTATTGTTTTTGATCTACTCTGAGTTGATTTTTTTGTATGGTGTGAGGTAGGGATCCCAGTTTACTTTTCACATGTGGGTGTCCAGTTGTCCCAGTACCACTTGTTGAATTCTTTTCCCATTGAACTGTCTTGGCACGCTTGTTGACGTCAATTGACATAACATCACTCACCTCCACTTGAATCGCTGGACTTTACATTCCCATTCACTACTTTAATATTGTCTTCTAGTCAGAGCAACACCACTGGCACACGACTGCATAAACAGGGCAAAGACAGTCAGTGTAAAAGGTGGGATGAGTTTATTTTTAAACTCGGAGGAGGGAAAGCCTTTCTGAGTAGCACAGAAAATTCAGCAGCTGTAAAAGAACAGACAGCTACATCTGACTAAATAAAAATTTCGAATTCATGTTTGGCACAGGAGAGCTGAAACATGGCAAAACCAACCAACCTGGGGAAGGCATCTGCAATGCATATGACACATGAAAGGCTAATTTCTGTAGTCTTCAAAGAGCTTATACAAATCGACAAGACAAAGTAATAAAAAGGCAATACAAAATATTGCACAGGTAATTTAAAGGAAAAAAAAAGTGGATAGGAAATGCTAAAATACACTCAATGTATCTTTTAGCAGAGGAGAACGTTAGGGATGTCAAGTTGCTTATTGAAAGCGCGAACGTAAAACAAGGAAGCTTGCCAAGTGCTGCCAGGGGCGGGGGGTGGAGGGGGGATCGCTGTTGCCGTCACTGCGGAGCGCAAGTTGCCAGTGCTTGCTAAATCACAAACGCTCATTTTTTGATCTACCAGCGTCACTGCTATAAATATACTTGCTAGAGTAAAAAAAAACAACAACAAAAAAACTCAAAACAAAAACAAGCTTGGAAGCAGTTTAAAGGTTTCAGAGGAATAGTAAATACTCCTCAAGTAGCTCTATGTATCCCGATGTGGAAAAATCCCTACGAATAGTTTCAGGAAAAAAATGTGAAACACTGAGAAGTGTACAGTGTATGAACCAAAATGTGCAAATGTTAAAACTGGAAATACAAAATAAGATGCATAAAAATAAAATGTAAACAAAAACATGCGAAGTGAAAGTTTAAAATGCGTGCACACACATATGTGCCAGCACAGCAGCAGTCTGAGCACACCATTTGTTGTTGTTTAGAAGGCACATTAACAACCGCTAATAGTGGTCACCTCATGAGAGAGGGGCTAGGAAGGAAACAGTGCTTGTACCTTTCGTTTTACAACCTTATATACTTCTAAGTACCTGCTATCGTTTTTTTTTCATTAAAAACTATTTTATTGCTATTATGCTATTACAGTTGTCCCATTTCCCCCCTTTATTCCCCTCTACCCTGCACACCCCCTCCTACCTGCATTCCCCCTTTAATTCATGTCCATGGGTTGTACATGTAAGTTCTTTGGCTTCTCCATTTCCCATACTATTCTTAACCTCCCCTTGTGTATTTGCTATCTGCAATTTACGCTTATTCCCTGTACCTTTCCCCCTTTTCCTGCCCTCCTCCGCTGATAACCCTCCATGTGATCTCCATTTCTGTGATTCTGTTCCTGTTCTAGTTGTTTGCTTAGTTAGTTAGTTTGTTTTTTTTTTTAGGTTCCGTTGTTGATAGTTGTGAGTTTGTTGTCATTTTACTGTTCATAGTTTTGATCTTCTTTTTCTTAGATAAGTCACTTTAACATCTCACTTAATAAGGGCTTGGTGATGATGAACTCCTTGAACTTGACCTCATCTGGGAAGCACTTTACCTGTCCTTCCATTCTAAATGATAGCTTTGCTGGATAGAGTAATCTTGGATGTAGGTCCTTGCCTTTCATGACTTGGAATACTTCTTTCCAGACCCTTCTTGCCTGTAAGGTTTCTTTTGAGAAATCAGCTGGTAGTCTTATGGGAACTCCTTTGTAGGTAACTGTCTCCTTTTCTCTTGCTGCTTTTAAGATTTTCTCCTTATCTTTACTCTTGGGTAGTGTAATTATGATGTGCCTTGGTGTGTGCTTCCTTGGGTCTAGCTTCTTTGGGATTCTCTGAGCTTCCCGGACTTCCTGGAAATCTATTTCCTTTGCCAGATTGGGGAAGTTCTTCATTATTTTTTCAAATAAGTTTTCAACTTCTTGCTCTTCCTCTTCTCCTTTTGGAACCCCTATGATTCGGATATTGGGACATTTAAAGTTGCCCTGGAGGTTCCTAAGCCTCTCCTCATGTTTTTGAATTCTTGTTTCTTCATTCTGTTCTAGTTGAATGTTTATATCTTCCTTCTGGTCTAAACTGTTGATTTGAGTCCTGGTTTCCTTCCTGTCACTGTTGGTTCCCTGTACACTTTTCTTTATCTCACTGTTCATAGTCTTCACTTTTTTGTGACCATACTCAACCATTTCTGTGAGCATCCTGATTACCAGTGTTTTGAACTGTGCATCTGATAGGTTGGCTATTTCTTTGTTGCTTAGTTGTGTATTTTCTGAAGCTTTAATCTGTTCTTTCATTTGAGCCATGTATGTAGATATATATGTTTTGTCTCAGTGTGCCTGTTTCGTATAAGGGGCGGAGCCTTAGGTATTCGCCAGGGCGGGGCAACTAACGCTGCATTGTGGCGCTGTCTGTGGGAGAGAGGAACAGTACTTCTTGGTCAGCTCTCGGCCGGCTTTCAGTCACTTCCCCCACTACCCACAAGCAAATTGGGCCCTTCTGGTGCTGATTCCCAGGTGGGTGAGTTTGTGTATGTTCTAGAACTCTGTGGGTCAGTCTCTCTAATGAACTGTCCTGTGAGGCTGGGAGTTTCTCCCACTGCCGCAACTCCCACAGGTGTTTTCAGTCAGAGGTTTTGAGGCTTTATTTCCTGGCACTAGAACCCTGGGTTGTGGGTCTGTCTCGCTTCCCAGTTGTTCCTCCCAGTTTATCTACATGCAAATGTGGGACTGCCTGCTCCACCAGTTGACACTCTGCCCAGTCGGCCAGCTGCCACCTTGCCCACCCTGGTCCTCCATCTGCTGACTTGCTCGGCTGCCCCTCTCTGCCTCTTCTTCTGGTCTGGGTGAGTGTTTCTTCTTTAACTTCTTGGTTGTTGGACTTCCATACAGTTCGATTTTTCTGTCAGTTCTGATTGTTTTTTTTTTTTTTTTTAAATTTGTTTTGACCTTTTGGTTGTGTGAGGAGGTACAGTGTGTCTACTTATGCCTCCATCTTGGCTGGAAGTCCATATTATCATTTTTATTTTAAAAATACCATCAATATATTTCAGAGGTGAAATTATGAACCGATGTTTTCCCTCTTTATCTCCACATTTGGAGTCTTTTTTTAGCATCCTTAACATATCCATAAGTTGTACTCTAGCAAATCTGCCCTCAGCGTTTCTAAAGCTTGGTAGGTGATGGGGCTACCCACAGCCAGATGCTTGTTAGAGAACGCTATTCAATGCTGACATTCAGCTGCTCATCCTTTTTAACATTGTGGTGAAATCCTTGGAACGTGAAATGTACTATTTTAACCGTTGTTAAGGGTGCAGTTTGGGGGCCCTAAGTGTGATCACACTGTTGTGTGGCCATCAGTACCACCCTTCTCTGGAACTTTTCGTCACCTCCCCCTGAAACTCTGTGCCCATTAGACAGTGACTCCCCCTGCCTTTCCCCAGCCCCTGGTAACCGCTGTGCTACTTTCTGACTCTATGAATTTGACTGTTTGAGGTACCTGGTGTAAGTGGCATCATGCAGCATTTGTGCTTTTGTATTTGGCTTATTTTACTTAGCATGATATCCTCAAGGCTTTCCCATGTTGTAGCATCTATCAGAGTTTCCTTCCTTTTTAAGGCTGAATAATATTCCATTTCATGCACATATCACATTTTTTAGCCCATTCATCCATTGATGGACACTTGTGTTGCTTCCATGGTTATTGGGAGTAATTCTGCTATAAACATGGGGGCACAAGTTTTCATTTGAGTTTCCGCTTTCAATTCTTTTGGGTATATATCCAGAAGTGGAACTTCTCTGGATGATACGGTAATTCCATATTTAATTTTGGGGGGAACTGCCATGCTGTTTCCACTGGAGCCGCACCATTTAAATTTCCACAAGCAATGTAATGTACAAGGGTTATAATTTCTACACAGCCTTGCCAACACTTGTTATTTTGTGGGTTTTTTTTTTTTTGATAGTTGCCATCCTAGTGGGTGTGAGGTGGTATCTCCCTGTGGTTTGGATTTGCATTTCATCTATCTACTCATTCTTACGGCAAACATTTACTGGGAGCTCAGAGGGACCAAGCCCTGGGCTAAGCACACATGGCTGTAGGGCTTGTGGGATGACAGATATGCAAATGCAAACTGGCATTGTCCCTCTTAGCATGCAGGGGGCTGGTGGGCCATGCATGGTGCCAGGAGGACAGAGGGGTGATCTGGCTTTTTCCGTGGCTCTGTCATCTCTGGTACTCACTAGCAAGCAAAGGTAATGCATTCCAAACACAAGGACCATTACAGGATAAATCTTAACACTGAGAAAATTCTATTCATTTACTAATTCTTCTCCCTGCAAATTGGGACTAGGCAAGCATCCTTCGATTTTAGCTTTAGAACTCCAACGTTCTGTGGAGGAGATTCCGAGAGCCACAGGCCCGAATGAACCATCTCGTTCCAGGGAGATGAAAGAACACACAGGGCAGGATGCTA
>VMDR010001018.1:52882-91325 GCA_007922815.1 Macrotus californicus
TTGGTATCAGAGTAGCAGAGGTTTAAGCTAGTATTTCTTTGTGCTGTCATTGGTTAATAGTCAATACAGAAGTAATTGGTGTATTTAAAAAACTTGATAAGCAAAAGCCTTAGCTTTTTTTTCATAATTATAAGCATTCTTTCTGGTGCTGTGACTCATGGGTCAAGGAATGGCTCCTATGTTCTTACTCTTTCTATTTAATAGCCTCCAGAACTTCTGATCTTGGTAATACAGCTGTAAAAACTGCCCTGGGCTTTTAGAGGAAAAGGGAGTGGGGTGCAATGCCTAACGGGAGAAGCATTTTCCTCTCACTGTGTCGGGGCAGGCCCCTGGCACTGTAGGAGTGTAGGTAAGTCTGACTGGTTTCTCCAGGCTGAAGGAGGAAGACAATCACAGAACTCAGGGACCTTGTATGTCCAGAGAGTCACCAGCGGGGGCTCCCGGAACACTAGGTGACATCCGAAGTCCTGGAAGGGTCCACAGGGTCTTTGATCCATCCAAGAAATATGAATTTATTCTCCCTGTTACAGGATGAACTGTGTCCCCCTAAAAGATATGTTGAAGCCCTAACCCAGCACCTGTGACTATGACCTTACTTGGAAATTGGGTCTTAACAGATGTAATTAAATTAAGATGGAGTAGGGTGGGCCCTACTCCAACTGGACTGCTGTCCTTACAGGGAGAAGAGAAGAGACTCAGGCTCAGGCAGAGCACAGAAGGCCAGGATTTGGGACTTAGCTTCCAGAATTGTGAGAAAATAAGTGTCGATTGTTTAAGCCACCTGGTTGGTGGTACTTTGTTATGGTGGCCCCAGGAAACTTTATGCAATGTACCCAGTACTGAGGAGGCCTAAGTAACTGGGACAGTATCATTGTCCTTGAAGAGGTGACACGCTAGTGAGACTTGTGTAATGGGGACAGTGAGAACTGTGGAAGGCAGTGGGCCCCCTAGCCCTCACCCTAACTCTTTGGAGTTAGACAGACTTCAGTTCCAATCCTGAGCTGTTTCTTAACCTGTCTGGAGCTTTGGTTTTCTCATCTTTACAGTACAGGATGCTAATATCTTTCTCATGGGATTTCTGGCAGAAGATTTAACAGGTCGATGGACTTGAATGAGCCTGACCAGTGCCTGGCCCGCTGAATGTCCTCAGCTCACACTTGTTACTAAAGGACTGGGTGTGTTTTCTCCCCCCAGTAAGGTCGAGTCTCTGCTCTTTCAATTTCATCTTGTTAATTTTTGTCCTTGCATTGAGTTTATTTAAGGAACCATTCGGTTGGGTGAAACCTCACAGCATTTAGGTTTTGGCTCAATGCATTGGAACAATCAAAAGGGTATTTATAGCTAAAAAACGTTTGTGCAGCCAAACCACATTATTTTCATCTCCTGACGCTTGAACGAGCTCTGGTTTGGGCTGGATCTTGAAGCCTTCCTGTGGTGTGGAGGAGAGCAAATTTTCCAACACCCTCACTCATCTCTGTAAATATCTTGGTCCCACCCCATCTGGTCAGTCCAAACCGTGGTCTTTCTCAGGTGATGCACATGGCGGTCCCTGGTGATAACAACGTGGGCAGACGCTCTGTGAGGAACCTGCCGGCCACTCTTGATGGACACTGAGCAACGGTATTTTCATAGCTGATGGCCTGCAAATGTCTTAATAGACACCTTCTGTGGGGAAAAAAAACATCACATTCGGGTCTTATGTGCTTCTCATATTTGGGTCTTGGCCAGGCCTAAGCACAGAAAAATGTCTTCTGTTTCTTCTATACACCTGTGTCAGAAGGAGCCAGGACTTAAGAAGTATGTCCAGCCAACACCGTGACCTTAATGTGCATTCCAGCCATATCTCCAAGGGCGGCTGAAAGAGCCAGCCACAAAACATCAGGGCTTCCTGACGGAGAACCGGAGTCAGCCCAGACTGTGGAGAAGGAAATACTTGGAGAAATAGGAGCTGCGTTTTTGTTCTGTCATTGCCAGAAAGCCAAAACCCACGCTGGAATTTTGTGGTTCTGGCAGTTTTTGTGCCCCCCAGTCATTTGACACAGATGGTTCTCGTTTGAGGATAAGACACTTCATCCACCAGAGGGAATGAGGCCCAGGGAATGTGCCCGAGCTGCCCGTACACATGCCAAAGTATATTTTTCAGCCGGGGAAAATGAGAACGAGGAGAAGATGGTTCTAAAGCCACCAGTTAGTATGCAGAAACGAACGTTAAAAATACTCTGCGACACTGAAACCCGAACATGCCTTTAGATCATGGCACCTTGAGACCACTAACTAAGGCCTCTCGGCTGCACAGCCAGCCATGAGTCTGCTGGAGACCCACCACCTATAGTGGTAATGGCAGCATTTCAATAGTTCCTGACAGTTGCCTTCTCTTTTGTCATTAGAGAAAACGGGTGCCGAGAAGCTTAGTGAGTTGCCATTTGAGCTAAAGGGGGAAATATCAAAGTGGAAGGTGGCATCAATGCCTTCTTTCCTGACTGAATGGGTGAAACCTTTCCTGCTCACGTCACTCTTTATCAACCCCTTCCACTCCCACTCCTTTGCCCTCACTGCTTCCTTTCCCGTCTCCTCTCCAACTGTCCTCTCCTTTCTACCCATCAAGGATGAGGTGGTTGGGATTCCTAGTATATACCATCGTGTTTTCTGTCTCCCCACCAACTCAGCAAGAAAGTCCCCATCATTAGAATGCCCTTCTCCTTCTCTGTATTTTACACAGTAACATGCTTGCTTTCTGAGCAAATTCTTTCTTACCTGTCAGCATCTGGCTCAGCTGCTGTCCTCTGAGGACCACTTTCCATTGCTTCCAGCTCAGGAGCTGTTCCTCCGTGATGGCATTGGGCTTTTGCATCACAGGTCTTCACTGGTATCGGGACTGTGAGTCGCTTCTCAGAGTAGAACTATGCTACTTGGGACTGCATTCTCAGTGCCTAGAAGTAGTATCTGGTGCATAGAAGGGCGTCAATCATTTAGGGTCTTACAGCCCTGTAGGTTGACCTGCTGGTTAGAAATGCTCCTGTGACATGCCTAACTTATCCGCATTTTGCCTAGCCTAGTGTATATAGTCCTGAGAAAAACGGTGTATGTTACTTTAATAGAATGAGGAGCAGTCTGCAATGTACGTTCATAAATGTTTTGACTTTTGACCTTACAGCATCAAAGAGAGGCAGGGAGGGCATGTGTTCAACCCATGATGATGATGATGATGAGTATTAGCCCATTTTACAGATGAGAAAACTGAGACTAAGAGAGTTTTTTTGATTTCCTCCTGGTTATGAAGCTAGTAAACGCCAGAGATGGGTCTTGTTCCCGGGCCTTCTGAACCCAGCTCAAATTTTTCTTACTGTTGGTATTGCTGATATTGTTGCTAGAAAAGCATAACAATAATTTTGTGGGCTCTATAAAACAATCCCAAACCACAACCCACCATGATAACAACCATAACAAAGCTCTCGAACCCTTCAGGGCAGATGCTGTCTATGGTTCCTGGTGTGGCCCGTGCTGAAATGCCACTTGTGTGCCAGCAGAGCCCAAACCCCAAGCACACAGGATGGGCTGCGAAGGGCAAACATTGTCACAGCTCATCAGGCTCCAAGATTTACAAACATAAAACACTGATGGAGACTTGGCTCCGTGAACGAGTGAGCCAAGCTCCTGGGGAGTGGCCATGTCACTTCATCCATAAAGAACCGGAACAAACCTTGGCTGGGCTCCAGGGCTCACATCTGGAAAGAAAGGTATGACTCATCATTATTTTGTCCATGTTTGCAAGTGTAGGCCAGGCCTTCCTTCAGAGCCTGCTGGGCTGTGGGCCGTGATGGTGCTTCTGGGTTCCCCTTGGGCAAAGATGTGGGGGGAAGGTATAAATGTAATGTTTTTAAACCACATTTCCCATTCAGGTCTATGGCCAATTAAGTGGGTTTAGAATTGTCTCCACACTTGGGAATGAAGTCTGTTGGATTCTGAGGCTACCCCAGGTATCTGGGGCAAAGGGAATCTTGGTACCTCTGTGGGTCCTTTAGGATGGGGCTCAGGGAGGGTGATTCTTTGTCTAACTGAGCTGTTCAACCAGGAATGACATGTTTGCCCTGGAGGAAGCTCATCAGAGGTACATTGTACCTGGTCCCTGCTCATGGCTGGGTACCCTATCCCCCTTTCTCTTTCTCCCTCCTCCCTGAGCCACGTGTCTTCTTCTCAGACAAGCCCTGAGGCTGGCCTACTGCAGTAGGTGCTGTTTAGTGGTCTGAGCAGAGCCCCAGAATCTGAGAGCCATCGTCTTGCCCAAGATCCTCTCTGTAGAAGGACAGCAGGGCATGCAGGGTGAAGCATCAGTCCTGGGGTTGGACAGCCTGAGATCTGAGCGCTGGCTCAGCTCAAGGCAAAGTGTGGGATTTGATGCAGGTGCTATCCACCTTTGCCTCAGTGTCCGCAGATTCTGTGTGGTGCTAACAGCGGGACATGTAAGGAATCCTTACTGTCTGCCCCCGGCTGCCTGTCCCTAAGCCTTGTTCCTTAACTTCTCTGGGCCTCATTTTCTTTATTAATAAAGCTAGGAGCACAGTATTTAACCGAAAGGCCAAAACAGGTAACATTTACAGTACTAGGGATACAATGGGGTTTAACTGAGATTACAGATATGAAGCTCTTTCTACAGTGCCTGTCTCTTGGTAAATATCAGTTTTTTTTATTCTTATTATTGGGGAGTGACAGGGTCTCTTTGGGAGTACCAAAGCTGGGTGGTTGACTTACTCATGACAGAGATACTGGAGCCACCAGGGTTGCCAAAGAGAAGGCAGGTCCAGATCAGGTGGGTTAGAGGCTGCACAGGTGAGGTTGGGAGAGGGTTCACCTGCATGGCTGGATCAGACGCACAGGGCTCAAAGCCTCATGTGGAGCACCAGCCAGACCTCAGGTCTGCGAAGGGATGAAGTTGTGGGAGCAGTTGCAGTGGGGGATCAAGGCCGAGGCCAGGAGAGCAGGGCTCAGCTAATACTTAGGGCAGCTTCTGAGGGTGAGGTACTGCCAGGGTGCAGGGCACAGGGGAGAACAAGGCACAGGCTCTGTCTGGGAGAGTTCCCGCCCTGGGTGCGGGCAAAGGCAGTCAGCCTTATCATGGATACGAGATATATATATAGACCCATAGATATGCTTTTGATTAAACAGTCACTTTACATTTTCCTCATTAAAAATAGTAAGCACGCAGTATTTTATAATCATACAAAGGAGGGGCAATGTATTCAAAGGTATGGCTATGGTAACAAGTAAAAACGTTTGGACTCAAGGGATCAACGTCTTAGGGTGTTGGCGTGACCTCGGGTCTTGGTTTCCTCATCTACTTAATAATAGGACCATCATTTTATCCGGTCGTTATGAACATAATACAAGATAGAGAAAGTGGCTTCCCCGACTGTGCCATTTAATGCGAACTATCATACATTTTAAAATTACTTCCCCTTCTGAGAAATAAATAATTCATGTTTTCAACCTCTACCCACTGCTTTTCCTTTTAAAGTTCTTGGGTAGATCCTGCCATCTGCTTCTCTCTCATTTCGATGATTATAAGATATCTTGAAAAGCTAAAAGGCCTGTAATTTCCTTAAGTCAGAATTTTCTGGGTTGCCCTTTGCCCTGTGAGCTGGGCAGTTCAGATTGTCTTTCAGAAATTGCTTTGGTTTTCTGCAGCTGTCCCTTCAGTGGGAGTCCATTTCTGGCTCCACCTGTCCGTCCTTTTCAGAGGCTCAGGGAAGGTGAGTGCTCACAGGTGTTGGTACCGTCCCGCCTGTATCTCCTATGCTTGGACCAAACTGGCCAGCAGCCGACAGAGGAAAGGGTGTGACACAGGCCTCCAGGACAAAGTCCACCGTGATGGAACCAAGACAAACTGAGATTTGCCCCCTTTTTTTGTTTTCAGGAACTTGTCTCCTGTCCTTCCATGCAGCTCTTGGTTTGACTCTAGCCCCACACGTCTCTCTGCCCGCCACTGTCCCTGGGGCCCATTCTGTTGGGGCACTGATGACATATAAGTGTTAGCTAGTCACTTATGTGTTGACAGTGTGGCCAGGGCAGGGGCTTGATGCTTTTAAATTTGGGGTGACCATTTAAAACAGAATATGCATTTGTTTGCTAGGGCAGCCAAACCCATCCCCACGGACTGGGTGGCCTAAACCACTGAAGTGCATTCCCCCAGAGTTCTGGAGGCTAGAAGTCTCGGGTCAAGGTGTCAGCTGGGTTGATGTCTTCTGAGGCCTCCCTCCTTGTCTTCACATGGTCTTCTGTGTGTGTGTCTCTGTGTCTGTCCCCTAATCTCCTCTTATAAAAACCCCAGTCGGATTGCGTTAGTGCCCGCCTGGTGACCTCATTTTCACTTAATGACCTTTCCTCTGAACACAGTCACATTCTGAGGTCCTGGGAGTTAGAGCTTCCCCACATGGATTGAGAGGACACGATTCAGTCCACCCCAGAACGCAAAGTTGTGAATACAAAACGAGGTTCCAGGCAGAGGAAGGGACCCAGGCAAGTGAGGGGCCCTAAAACTAGCTGTGTTAGCTTCTTGGTAAATTTGCTTCTGAGTCTGCACCTCCCCTGTCACTGTCACTGTGCAGACAGCTGTGCTCTGAGAGAGCAGTGTGGGGTGGGGGGTGGAGTAGCCCCCCAAATGAGAGTTCTATGTGTAGAGAAGTGAGTATGGGCGTGAGGAAGAGAATGCTGCAGGCTTGCTCTAAGTAGACCTATTACGACACGAAGGGCATGAGCGGAAGGTGACTGAGAAGACAGGTTGACTTCCTGAACGAATAAGCCCATCACAAACGACACAGCATGACAGCAACAGCACTGCAGTACCAAAGAACTTGACAGTAGTCTCCACCGTGGGATGAGTTTCTTTCATGATGGACTCTACCACCTCTTTCCCCAGGTGAAATACAGTCAGAATTGGACAACCATAATCAATTTCACCAAGGGAGTGCCCCCTCACTTCCACACCCTGCTCATCCCCTGGGATGGGTGTCAGTGATTCATCTCTGCCCAAGGAAGCCTGGGGTCAGCAGGTGGAAGGGATGTGTCCTAGTCCTACGGCGACTGGCTGCCAGAGGAAGTGTCTCCCAGCTGAGATCCTGTTACTTCACCAAACCCATTTCTCTCTGTGGCCCAGGGCCAGGATCTTTGAAATATAAATCTTCACACTAATGGGATTCTCACCACAAGGCAACAGACACAGAAGTTTCCAGGCCTGGGATACAGGCCATAAAATGGACCTGGATGAGAGGACAGAGCCCAGTTGATTGCACGGGGGCTGGAAATGATCAGAGATCAGACTGACCAGATATGAATCTATAGGAACATTTGCTTGGTTTCAACATTTACCCTGCCTACTGTCAGAAAGGGTATGAGGGAGTGGCTTAGTCAGATAATTCAAAAGTGTTAGCAAATTCGGTGGGTCTGGTCTGGGAAGCCAACCAGGAGAAGACTAAGACATTTAGAAGGAAGCCAAAGTGGGAAAACAGGGTATGATTTGCTTCGTGCTGGCTTGATTCATGTTAACTATACTTTGCAGTAATTACTCTAATTAGTGGTTTTGAGCATGATGAAAGAAAATAATTATAAGTATTTATAGCTGGTCAGTAGGGTACAGATTGGACAACCAAGGAAAGTAGACAATGAAGCCTAGTTTAGCTGAATTTACTCTGTGTTATAATTAAGAGTCATTGCACTCTTAAGTTTATTTGGCAATAGCACAGCACTTAACATGAACTCAGGAGCCACACAAGAACCGTTCTGAAGGCAGGGTCTCTGGAGTTAGTGATCTTTGTGTCCCAGAATCTAGGACAAGAGCCACGCAATAGAGGAATGAATGAATTCACATGAAGATCCACCATACTGCATCATGAATGAATGAGTACCTTCGTTCTCTATGGAAAGCCCACTTCCCAGACTGAGCAGAAAAATGAGAACAAATTGAAATCCAGGAACTGTGTCATGCATCCAGGGTGAGGGTGCCCAGTCATTGCTCCTTCGTGATCCATGGTAAAGACAGACTTCCAAATCCACTTCCTGGATGTGCCCTGCCTCCTACCATCTCAGTTTTCATGACTTGTTATTTATGGAACTACAATTCCTTCCTGTAAGAAGGGACGAACGGATGTATGTGTAGCCCTGGGCAG
The DNA here is from genome assembly GCA_007922815.1 of Macrotus californicus. Classification (NCBI taxonomy): domain Eukaryota; kingdom Metazoa; phylum Chordata; class Mammalia; order Chiroptera; family Phyllostomidae; genus Macrotus; species Macrotus californicus. The sequence goes on from VMDR010001018.1 coordinate 61,042, forward strand.
GAACATGGTAGATGCTCAGTCCATAGACGGTGTCAACCCCCGTCATTCCTGCCCCATCCCTGCCCCTCCTGTCCATGCTCCTGACAGGTCCCCTTTGTTCTCCACTGCTTCGCATCCAGCCTTTGCCTGCTATGAACCTGGTTTCAGCTCCGCTCTCAGTCTTTTAACCTCTTGTGGCAATGGCTCTTGTTTGAGGCATCTCGTTTCTCCAGGTACTCTCATGGGAGGGCAGGGGTCATGCTGTCTGCTTAGATGTACTCTGTTGCTCTTTCACCTGAGTCTTAGAGGAGGGTTGGAATTGGTCAGATCCAGTTAGTCTGGATTCGGGCACTAGCTGCATGGCTCTGAGTCACCCACTTTGCCTCTTGAGCCAGTTTTCTTGTCTGTAGAAAAGGGGTAATTATGTCCACCTTGTAGGGTTCCAGTGACTAGAATTAGTTTTTTTTTTTAAGTGCCTGGTATAGGTTTTAACACATAGGAGAGCCTCCCAAACAGCAGATAATGATGACTTTGTTCATAACGATGATGATAATATAATAATTAGCAATAGTTGATGTTTATTGAGATCCTATTATATGCCAGACACATTTAAATAATGTTTCTTATCTAATATGTCTGAATTTGGATGAATTCTGCTGTAAAGAATTCTGGACTTTGCCCAGTGATCTTACTAGAAAGCTGAAGGAAAGTGATGAGAAACAAGTCATATTTGAGTACTTACTGTGTGCCAATTGTTTTACAAATGAATACAAGTCAATCACTAAAGCCATAAAACCAGTGACAATGAGTAATTTACCTAAACCCCATAGCTAGAGGGGAGCACAGAGCCAGATTTAAGCACGTGTGGTTCTCCAAGTTCATGTTCCCGTTTTCTGCCATGAGGGCAAGGAGTGGTGAAAAGAGAATGTCCCTAGAGTACAGAGTCCACAGGATAACCTGCAATGTCTGAGGGATGTGGTGGAGCTGGGCCAGTTCAGGCTGCTGTGAGCCTTCAGTGGACCCGGGGTGTGAGCCCAGCAGGCATAATCCACACATATGAAGAGCTTGGGGTGCCGGGGATCGGGTGCCTTGGAGAAGCTCAGTCCTTGTCAGCACCTTGAACGTGAGGTGGTAGAGTAAACTGTTCAGAAGAACAGGATACACTGAAAACTTTTGGGGGTAGAGGTGCGGTCTGTGGTTTGAGCAAAGAGATAAATGCCAAAGCTCCATCTCTGGGCTACTGAAAGCAACTTGTCTTCTTCGGGTTCTTCTTAGGAACTGGTCAGGACACTGTTGGTGATGTCCTCAGACCCTGGAGGGCATCAGGTGGGAGGTCAAGTACTTCACACGGAAACTTGGTACGGTAGTAGAATTGTGTAGTTCTTGGGTGACAGAAAAGGAAACCGAAGGTCAAAAAATGATACAACTTGCCCAAGGCTACACAGGTCTTACATGCTAGGTCAGGGCTTTGAACCAACAGCATTGCCTTTTTTGCCTGAGTTACTTGCCCAGTTCCAGAGATGGGAGAAGGAATTCCAGAAGACGGGATGCGGGACAGTCAAGGTCCTGTAAGGGAGGGTGGTCACAAAGGCTGTTTGCCAGAATCAGGGGAATGGATTTCTGGGTGGAAAGATGACCAGATGAGAAGGGAGGAAACAGCAGACCCTGCCATTCCTAAAGTAATTCTCCAAGTGCTTTAAGAAACCCTCCTCACCCTTTATGGCGAAATTCAGGATCCCTGGGCTTTCATTTCCACCCAGTGGAAGTAATGAAGTTCAGGGAAAACTGGTCTTTGAAACCAGATAAATTTGGTTGCAAGATCGAGTTGCACTGTTTACTGGCCTCTCTAGACTCAGGTGTTTTCATCTAAAATGGGCACAATAAGGAATACCTTGTAGCATCACTGTGTGGAGTAGGGTCGTGTAAAGAATCCCTGTAGCCCTTCCTGTCACCTTTGCCATGGTAGTGGCCATTGTGGCTATCCTGTCTCTTTTCGGGCTCTGTCACCTAGGAGATGACACTCACTGAGGACTTCAAAAGGGAGGGAGAGATGGAGAAGGAATAGGGGCGAAAAAGAAAGCAGGGCAAAACGAGATGACAGGAAGCTCTTCCCTCACTCATAGGCATGAAGAAGTGGGCAGCCCGGAGACTTCCCACAGCTCCCAGCTTGGCTCTGCAGCCGGCCAGGCCCACAGGGGCTGTACGAGTGTGCCCAGGACAACAAATGGAGCAAGTTCCTTTTCTTTGGACTTTCCTTAAAGCTGCATGGGCGTGCTCTGCATGTACACTGCCTTTGCAACTGAGATCTTCAATCCGCATCTCATACAAGCTGAGAAGCAGCCCTCCGTCTCCTGCCAAGCCAGCCCCGTCCTGGCAGGGAGTGAAATCAGGGGCTGGTGGGGACTCATTGGAAAATATTATTCCGATGCTGGTTTGTCATACGATGTCTACAGCTGCCGTTTTAGCTGTGGCTCTGGAATCCTTCAGGGCTGGTGGGCCTACTTCCTCCAGGGACAGGCGTCCCCTCCAGGGCCCATTGTCTGCATACCTGGCAGTTGAGTTGAAAGAAAGGTTACAAGTATGACAGAGGTGACAAAACACCTCCTCTACCTGATGTTCCCTCATTCATTCAATAGATATGTATTAAGTGCCTATTGTGTCCCAGGTCCTGAGCTAAGCACTGAAGTGACAAGGTCAGTGGTAGTGACAGTGATGATACAGTCACTGTTTTTTGCATACCCAGTGTGTGCTGGTGCTGTGGCGGGCCGGAAGAGCGCGCAGTGAAGGTCAGCTGTGGTGGTAATTTTCGCCACGTTTCTAGTCCTGTTGTAGGCTGGGTACTCACACTTCCGCTCTTGTGTTTATACCTCATAAGACGTAGAGAGGAGGGTCTCTCAGCCCGACGATGGATGCATGTGCTCTCTCTCAAGACCTTTCATTGCTTGTCACCTTTCCAAGGAAAACAATCATTCAAAAGAAATATTTGTTTTGAACAATAAGTATTTGTCAACTGCCACCAACCTACCCCTTCCCTTTCGGGACGTCCCCCAGCCCAGAGATCTTCAAACAGTAGCTGGGGCTTCCCATGCCAGCCTCAGCCTTGGCCTCACATCCATGAGGCAGAGGCAGATGGCTTTCCGGTCAGGTGGAACTGAAATGCATCTTCCCAACAGCCTGGCAGACTGTCCCGTTGCCACAAATGCGTATCACGTCTCATAAAGAAACTAGGCATATTGCGTGAACCTCCAAATGTAGAAACAGATACTCATAAACTACAAGCCTCAAAATAAAACCGAAACATTTCAAAACAACAGCGGTTGCAATGCCACCAGTTTATTTATTGAATTGTCTCTTTTTTTCCCCATCAAGATCATGAAATTAAAAAATTGTTTTTTCCACGGTCCCCAAGCAGAACTTGAAAAGCACAGCAGCCATGGAAAGGGGTTGAGATGCGTCCTTACTCCGGTTGTGGGAAGTCAACAGTCACGTAGACCGTTTAACTGAGCAAAGGGTCTTTTCCTGACCGGGAACCGAACGGTTTGGAATACAGTTAGAAGACCTCCTTTCTGGACGATTTGAGGTCTTGGTGCCTCAGCTCCTGCCCTGGCCTGGTTGGTTTTACTCTTGCACCTGTGGAGGCTTCGGACAGGTGTGTTGCTGAGTCCTAGGTGCCTGGCACGGGGCCCGGGACCTCAGACTCTGTGAGTGTCAGTGGAGAGCCTTTTCTTCCTAGCTTCCCTCCACAGGTCGTTGGCTCTAATTCCATTCCTCCTCTTACGACCTTAGAGCACGTGTCAGTACGCGCAGTGACAGTGGTGTGATGTTAGGGATAACCCTTACTGGGCTCTAGTTTATGAAAGAAGCAACATTTTACAGCTTGGCACTTTTAACCAGAACTAGTGCCATGGGCATCTGCTGATTTTGGGCTTCCTTCTCTCTTTTCCTTTCCTTATGGTCACACCACCTCTTCTTTTTGGGAAATGGATCTTTCTTTTCTTTCTTTCCTTCAGTTCGGGGGCTTCTGGCTAGAAGGGTTGGTGGGCAGTGGGAATTAAAGGCAGAGACTGGTTTGAGAAACATGTTGAAAAACTCATCAGGACCTGGTTACTGTTTGGATTTGAGGGTGAGGACAGGACAGTGGTCCAGAATGACTTCCGGGTCGCTGACTTTGGTGGCTGTTGGGGGGTGGTGTCCTTTTTCTCAGAGTCAGAGAAAATAGGGTGAGATGTAGGCGATCTCTGGGACACTGAGTCTGAGGCCTCTGAGGACTGTCCCCGGTAGCAGCCAGGCAGCAGGCCCCTGAGCATGTCCCCTAGGTGCCTTTGCTTGCTTGCCCCCTCTTGGCCTCCCCTTCTCTGTGAAATCTCCCCTGACTCCCCAGGGAGCCCTGACCTCTTCTCCTTTGCATGCTGTCTGCAGTCCACACAGTCTCAGGCAGAGTGTCTGGACCATTATAGCCCATTCACTTGTTTGCCTCTCTTCTGCCCGGGACTCAGCACTCATTGAGGGTGAGAAGGGGTATGACTCATCCTGGCAGTGAGGGCAGGATGCTCCGATACAGTGTGAGGTTCTGGGGGGATGCCTGCCAGTGCAGTGCCTGCACCTTTGCCCCAATGCTACTCACTGTCCTTTGATTAGACAACCACTTTGGGGAGTCTCCCGCAGCGGGACACTCTCTGCTAACTCCCACAGGTGCCTTGTGGCTGGCTCTGCAGTCTGTAGTCACAGACCAGAGCAAAGCCACGTGGCTTCTGTTCTAGAAGGTCCTGACGCCTTGGCTTTATGGTCACAGGGCAGCCACCAGTGAAGTCAACACTCACAGACACACTGGTGAGGCCTGTGTCCCCTACCCAGGCCACCGTGGCCTGCAGGTGTCAGCAAGGCCACGTTTTAGCTAGTACTGCTCAAGCACACAGAGGCCAGAAATACCTAAGCTATGGGCATAGTGGCACCAAATGGTCCATTTTGGGAGGGTTTCCTGTGTACCTGGTAACCAACATTCATTATAGTCATTAAGGAAAGTACCAGATTCTCATCTCACATATGTAGAAACGAAGATTAATGAGGTTAAGGAACTTGTTGAAGGTCGCACAGGAAGGGGCAGGGCCTGCCCCACAGTTCCACTCTCTCAGGCAGTGACCCGCTGTGGCTGTCCCCCCTCACCCAGCAGCAGCGCGGGCCCCCATTTGTATGAATGATGCTGCCATGGTGTGTGTTACTCCCTCGGCCCGGGACCTCCTTTCTGGTTTGGATCCGGTCACCCCCCTTCTCTGACACCTCAGTTTTTTCCTCTCATTCCCTAAAAGACACCCTGGTTTCCTTCTAATTTTCAAGTTTCATTGCTCCGTTTTTCCTGCCTGCTCACTCACGGGGCTGTTTTGTGAATTCCAGAACCTTCAGATCGACACCAGCGAACAAATACCAACTGTCTGTGTCAGTTTGCTGCTCTGAGGTAGACACCGAGTGCTGTGAGCAACTATCAGCACTGAACTCACAGTCACACTAATTACCCTGCAGGCATTTTGCAGCTTCCTTTGCATTCTGCCATCAGAACCCACACCAAATAAAGTGGCAATAACAGGTGAGAAAACAGCTAGTTCGCCGCCTGTGGCCACAGTTTCTGTGTAACTGGTGCGGTCCTAGAATACGCCCACCCTCCAGCGACGGCCCCGTTTACTCCATTCCCCAGACAGGGAGGGTCAGAGCGGAACTGCTGGAGATGAGTCTTGCTTCTGCTGTTGTGATCGGCCGCTGCTGCTACTGTTGCTGATGGAGGGCTGCTCCCACGCCCGCCACCGCGACAGCCACTCTGGATCTGGAGCCCGAAGCACACCTGCCTCTGCACACTCATTCTGCTCGCCACAGATGTGTTGGTGCAGATGTGAACACTCTTTGCAAACAAACTGAAGATTATTTCAAGAGTCAGTCTAATGAGTAGAGAATGTGGGCTGATTGCTGTCTTTGCAGAGAACCGAATTTTTTTTTTTCCCCAACGTTGTACCAAAGAGCAGTGCGGCGTTTCCTCCTAGGCTTATAAATATAGGTAATCAGTGTGTTTGTGTAAATACTTAATGATGTCCACATTCATGTTTATGAATCAATGGACCATCGTAATTGCTTATGGGTGATCTGCTAGACACAAACATAAACAGGACCTGCGGAATCTTAGCGGGCTTCGTCGGGGAATTTAGGAAAGTGTGCTGATTAAAGAACCATTCATACCACATGGAAAAGTCTTGTAGGAAGAATTATGATGGAAGAATTCATGCTTTGATACATTCAATTATGTATATATATTTTGTTTGTTTGTAACATTTCCCTTATGATTTAGTTTGTTTGTTTTATTGCGGTAAGAACACTCAGCGTGAGACCTGCCCGTTGAACGCGTTTTGACTTGCACAGCACACCCCTGCTGTCTGTGGTACAAGGTTGTTCAGTAGGTCTCAGGAACTCATTCGTCTGGCACAGCTGAAACGTCATACCCACTGAACAGCAACTTCCCTCCTTCTCCTCCCAGTGATTTACGTTCTTAAATCTTCTTTAGATCTTCTTGACTTGCTGCCTCTCCACTAGGCGCTCAATGGCTCACTCACAACCTCACAATCATCCATAGAACAGGTGTTTCTTCATCTTTGGCTGTGTAATATGGTTCAAAGTGTAGCGTCACAGAAAGAGACCTGGCTTTGCCTTCCCGTGGTCCTGGGTTCAAATCAGGGCTTCTCTGCTTGTTAGTTATTTGACTTTGGAAAAGTCAACTGGCCTCTGAGTTTTAGTTTCTCGTCAACAAAATGGAAAATGGTATTTACCTTGTAGGGCTATTATGAGGATTAAATGATACAGCCTTTGCAGAGGACCTGACAGTCTCCGGCATCTAGTAGGTGCTCAGCAAATGCCCATTGTTTCCTGTTCCCTTTCTCTACCTGGAAGGCTGTCCTAGCCCCGGTGTGAATGAGAACCACAAGAGCGTTCTCTGAGGTATTTCTGGCTTACAGTAGGTTCTGAAAGACAAGTCATTTGCGGGAATGAGGGAGGTGGGATATTGTGATTATGATTTCGGTCTTTGCCCAGTGTTTTCTAACCTATGTCCTTATAACGTGGGCCAATTAACATTCCTTCAGCTTGGAATGCTTTTTCCCTCTAAGTAGTCCATGTCCCCCTCCAAGACATTCTTGTATGACTTCCCAGCCAATGTCACACAGGAGGCTGTTTTCCTCTGAACTTCCACACGGCTCTCTTTGTCTTTGTCTCCTTTTATAGCCTTTGAAGTCTTGGTTGACAGTCTGTATTGTAGTTCACGTGCAGCGAGAGCAAAGCCATGTCTGCTTCACCATTGTGTGTTGAGCCCCTAGGTGAGCTGGTGGAGGATGACACGTGGAGAGTCGTGAGGTTGTAGGAAAAGTGCGAGGGTGGGGTCGGGGGGCTTGGGTTCGATTCCACCTTTATTGTGTGTGGTCAGCTAAGCCCTATAGACTTTCTGAGATGGCGCCTCCTCATTTCTGAAATGGTTATAATAATCCTACTGGTCAGAATTTTTAATAAATATCCTCAGATCTCACTCAGGAGTGCAGTATAAATAAAATAGATGAAGTGGCTTCTACTCTGCCTTCATTATGGGACTGTAAACACCCATGGGAGAGCAGGGTTGTGGAAGTATTGGATAAATAGTAAATGTAGTAGACATGCTATTTAGGGTTATTAGAAACTCATTAAATATTTCCTCAATCAATGCTTGATAGGAATAAGATGTCTTACTTCTTTCTCTTTTATCAGCCTGGGAAGCAGGGAGACAGCTTGATAACATCCTTGGGGGATGGGGAGAAGCAACTCTCATTGGGAGGAGACAGTCAAGGGAAGGTGGCCGTGTCTGGCATAGTCTGCGCTAAAGAAACATGTGTCGAGTGTGGTGACTGTACCTCATGACACAGAAAAAATGGTGAGAGATCCAAGGAAGCCGAAGCAAGCACGGGTCGGGCGTTCCCCGACTCCCACTCTCCCTAGGCCCTTCCCCTGTGTGATGTTTTTTCTCGAATACACCTATCTATTTGTTCACATCTAGATGTGTTTATTTATCTGTTTGTTTAGTTTAATGCCTCTCTCCTGTGACTAGATGATAAGCAGTGTTATTTTTTCTTTGCTCACTGCTATGTCCACAGCACCTAGAATGATGCCCACCCAGAGTAGGTGCCCTATCAATTCTTGTGGAAGGAAGGAATGGGGAGCTTTATTATCTCCCTTAGGCAAGGAAGGTGTTCAGCAACCTCTTTTTGGCCCCAGGATTCTTTATTTATTTTTCTACCCCGTCAGTGCTGTGATGGCGGGAGAGATGGCATCAGTGGGAGGCTGGGTGGGCACAGGGGAGGGTGACTATTAACTGTCCCCTGCTCCATCATCCTCTCTTGTGAAGTTTCCGCCGCTCCTATTATTTACTACGTCAACCTCTGGTTTCCTATGTACCTCTGTCTGAGTTATCTCGTCTCTTTACTCGTTTTCTCTGAGGCTCTGGGTAGAATCCTTCCTTGTCTCTTCCTGGCATCTGATGGCTTGATGGGAATCTTGGGGGTTCTTTGGCTTGGAGAAGTGTCACTCTGACCCTGCTGCTTCACATGGCCTTCTCCCTGTGCCTTCATATCGTCCTCCCTTTGTGCATGTCTGGGTCTGTGCCCAGACTTCTCCTTGTTATAAGGACACAGGTGATCTGGACTAGAGTCACCTTTAATGGCCTCCTACTCATTTGGTTAAATCTGCAAAGACCTTATTTCCGAGTAAGGTTTTATTCTGAGGTACTGGGGGTTAGGACTTCAACATGTCTTAGGGGGACACGAATCAACCCATAACACCAGGATAGAGAGCTAGAGGATTTATGGCATTAGCAAGGAAGTTGGCAATACGGGAAACTGCAAGGCCCATGCATGAGGCCGTGGGCTTCTTGGTCCTCACCTGAGTAGGGAAGGATGTGGGAAAACAGTCTTTAACCAAAGGGTCAACACACTTTCAGGGCTCTGCTGTAGAGATGCATGTTCCAATCCTAGCAGAACATTGCTTTCTAATTTCTAATCTCCAGCCTGGTAAATTAGACCTTGACATCTGCCCGAAGGCCTTGAATCTGTTCCTGTCTTTCAGTCTCCTCTCCATACCCAACACCCCGACGCGGCCACTCTCTGACTTTAAGCACTGGCATTAGGCTGCCTCTTTAGCCCTCTGGATCCATTCAAGTCATGTGTAAGTTCACCTTTCCTTTCTGGACTCTTTATAGCAGTAGATAGAGCAATCTGGCTTCCTATGGTTCAGACTCTCATGGGTACCTCTTCGTTAGATACGTCACCTCTGGTCCTCATGACAGCCCCACTGTGGTGGCTGTGCTGGAGTAGGGTGGCTGCCATCTCCTTGGCATGGGAGAAAGGATGGGAGCCCAGAGAGTTTACACTGACCTGCTCAAGACCACACAGCTAGTAAGTGGGCAAGCAGGGGCCAAATCTGGTGTACTTGACTGCATAGTCTTCATGTTCCATCCACCCTGTCCCTCCTTAGTCAAAAGGTGGGGAGGCAACTCTAGGAGGGGTTTTCTCCCTATTTCTATTGATGTCGGAACACACCATCCTCTTAAATGCCCACTTCCCACCTTGACTCTTTCAGGCCTCTTGCCAGAACACAGAGGAGGGTGAGGCAAAGGCGAGTCAGGTTGTGGAACACATGTGCCCTGTCCATTCTGTGTGGCTGTCCATGTGGGAGCTGTCTGCTGCCTGTAGGGGCTTTGGGGTACCCACGTTCTTCCCAGAGCACTCTGGTCTTCGAGGCTGTGGGGACTCACCACTTTTCAAAGGAACTGGGAGACTGACCCTCCAGAGCCCTCCCTAGCCCTGCAAGTTTCCAATTAAAGATCAACCAGGGCAGTGAGCCTGACAGACATGTGTTCTGAAAGGGACAGTTCCTTAGCGAGTAAGGTCCCCGCAGGAAGGCCTTTGGTGGGTCTGGTTCATTTTCTCTCTGCCTTTTCGCCATAGACCCTAAGAGGCAGGAGGGCTGGGTGCACACCTACCACGCTGGCTGTTTTTTTCAGCCAAGCCACAGAAGGGAACCACACGGCCTGAGGCCAGCCTTGGCCAACCACAGGGGCCACCTCTCAGGAGGGACCGTGGGGACAGCAGGATTTGGGTTTCCGCTTTCTCACAGGAAGACTCAGTTGACTGCCTCAGGGCCATGGGGCCTCGAAGAGCAGGGTGACTCAGCTTCCTCTGTGTGCTGTGCTGAAAGGACAAGGACCCCGGACCGCCCAGGGTTCCTGATGTCTCTGTGTTTGCACTCCACTTCCTGATCTAGAAAACCTCTGGTAATTAGTCAAGTCTCTGTTGCCCTGAAGACTCACTGAGAAACAAAGTTTTCACTTCACATTTCTACAGCATTTAACACTTTGCAGAAACACTTCCTCACACATGGGCTCGTCCACTCTTCACACCAGCTCTGTGAGATCACAGGGTGGCTATTGTCATCCCTGTTCTACGTACGAGGAAAGTGAGACTCAGCCAGGGGAGAGGATTGCTCAGGGCCACATGGCTCGTTGGTGGATGGTTGGTGCTTGAGCCCAGGATTCTAGAATATTCATGCAGGAACTTACTAAACTCTCTTGGGTGAATTTCAGGTAGATGGTAAACACAATTTTTTTTTTTTTCATGAATCTGTCCCAAATATTTCATAAGTTGTGCTTAGAATGAAAACATTATTTTTTGTTTATCCAAGATTCAAATATAACTGGACCTCCTGTATTTTTATTTGCTAACTCTGGTGACCCTAGACTAGAGCGTGAAGCAGATGAGACCATACTATGTAGGTCTTTGGAAGTCATGCTTCAAACTTTTGACTTCAGTCTCGTGGGGTGGTTTTGGAGGGGTTTTAAAACTAAAAAGTAATATAGTCAGATTTCTGTTTTAGGAATATTACTGGCTCCATGCAGGATGATTTAGAAAGAGGGAAATGGGAAGGAAGAACATTAATTTACCTAGAGAGAAAAGGGTTTCTGAACCAGGGAAACAACAGAGGGATCCTCAGGCAAGAGACTGCAGATATATGTTGGAAGTAGGAGCCACAGGACTTGTTCAGAATGAGTGTTTGTGCTGATCTTTTCTAATTATGAGTACCATATATTTGTCCTTGAAAGCGTATGACCTTCCAAACGTTCACTCCCAGTAGATTTGGGATGGGGGATTCCTTGGACACAAGATGTCCATGCCATTGACCACATGCCTCAGTTCTTCATTTATTTAAAACGTATACTCTGGCTAAACTCTGAGCCAGACGATTGCATCTAGATTGAGTGGCCAAGTCCACAGTGGGTTCAGGTGGAGGCACTTAGGGTCTACAGAAGAGAATGTCTTCCACATTTCTTAGGAGACGGTTATTTTTTAAAAGGAAGTGTATTATTTTGGAAAGGTAAGGACATCGCTTATTTCTGGGATTAAATACTCCTCCAAGGTTATAGAGTCTGTTGGGACACTGTAGACCTGTTGCAGCCATTGGAGAAGCCTCAGCCCAGAGAAGAGATGTCACCTGCTCGGGGGGCAGAATTTGGACTAGGACAAAGGACTCATGGGGCCCAGTTAAAGTGCAATGAAACTTATGAGATTTGCATAGTTCTTGGCTTTCTGTAAACACGTAGAGTTTGGAAACATGGTGCCCTTCTTTTTGTGTGTGACTGCAACATTACGAAACAACTTCACCTTGAGATATTTCAGTTCGAATGTGAGTATTAACACAAGTTTTTAAAAGGGATTTAATGAAATTGGGTTATAAAAAATAACCACATCTTATTCGTGTTGACAATCCTTTTGAAATAGATGGGCACAGCCTAAGTCCTGATGGTTTTCCCAGTTTCTGGAACTTGAAAACAGAAGAGTTTATAGAAATGGGAAATAACAGGTATTTGTTGAGTGTGTTTTCAGCTGCACAACTCTGAGTTTTTGGCAAAGGCATACTTTCCTTCCAATAGATCAGCTTTCAGAGTCAAGCTGTGTCTCCCAAGAATAAAAAGCAAAGAGTACTATATTTACAGTTCAAGGATGACATTGTGGGAATGCTGTCCAGGATCACCGCCTGGCTTGTCTTCGCTTCATTACTTCCAGAGACCTTCACTGCTGGCACCTCCCAAGGTCAGTCCTCATTCAGGGTGGAGGGTTTTTCCCTGTAAAGACTGATTGAAACCCTCCCTCTTCCCCTCAGCACTGAGGCACTGTGACCAAGTGGGTGTGGAGCTTTCCGTTATCATTCCACATTCAGTCCTCGTGGGTAACTTGGTTTTGTTTCTAATAGCTGGTCCACTAGTTGTCTTTTCCTTCATATCTTATATGCAGCCCTTGCCCAGGCCCTTCTGGGGTGGATAGGGTGGGCAGAAGTGAAGAACAGTGACTCTGGAGGGAGAGGAGCCCTGGGGCCATGCCCTTCACTGTCTAATCCATCCCCTTCTCCCTGTGAATGGAGATTAAAGGTGTTATAAAGCCTAGGGGCTTAGCACCAAGTGAAGCATGTGGCTGGATGGTCCCTCACTCTAAACAAGCCTGTCTGCGATCTATCGGGCCCCTGCCAACTTCACCCCACCCACCGGCCCTGCCAACTCCCCATTCTGAGCCCCAATTATTGATTCAGTGATAAGACTCGAGTGTCTTTCACATGCCAGGCAGTGTTCTAGGCGCTGGAAACATAGCAATAAACCAAACAGGCAAGCACCAGCCAAAGCACCTTTTCTGGAACCGTGACCTGGATAAACGTGGGAGCTCTCGGCCTTTACTACCATATCTGATTTTGCGAGGAGGGCCCAGCTGGGCAACTCTCTGGGGGTGGAGGCGAGGAAGGGGTTCTGACAGCCAGGAACAGGCTTTCAGGGTCAGCACTGTCAGCAGTCCCGGTGACTTTGTGTCTGGGCCCGGAGGCAAGGGTCTCTGGAGGAATGGTGAGCGATGGCGTAAAGTTTCTTCTTAGAAACTTCTGAACTTTCCTTAAGGAGAGAGGGCTGAAGTGTGCTGCAAGTCTTTTTGTTCTAGCACGTCCTGTCTTCATATCTTCCTAACTCCTGTAAAAATAAAGTAACTTGGACGTGATTGTCATTTGTGAAGCTGTAAGTTGATGCAATGGAATTCATAGTGTTAGGTGAAGCAAATATTTCGATTCAGAGGCCGTGCCTTTGCTTTTCAAGAGAAAAGGGACCCTGTTGTGTTCTGTGTGTGAGTGTGCTGTGCTCTGAGAGGAATTTTGGAAGAAGCAGAAAGTGGAAGGAATAGGAAGGTAATGGAATAAGAGGGCAGGGAAGGGTGAAGTGATGCCGGAGAGCAAGGCAGAGAGACCTGAATTCAAATCCTGCTCTGGGCTCACTAGCTGTGTGGTGCTGGGCAACGGACTCAACCTCTCTGAGCCACAGTTTCCTTATCTGTGGAATGAATGCAATTCTACCTGGTAATTTGGTTTGGGGCATGATTCAATGGAGTAACATATATAGTTTTGCCTGGTGCAAAGGAAGCCCTCAGTACCTATTTATTGAATGAATGAATGATAACTCTTCAGAATCTTATTTCTGAGTTTTCTGTGGGTCACTCCCCAATTTTCTAGGTACCCTTGGGAATCTACAGTTACCTAAGATAGTGGCATTGCACTGTGGTCTCCTAGACCGGATTATTCAAGCATCTGATTTCAACCTCTTTAATTGTGCTGGTCCCTACTCCAGCAGTTGAGAGTGGTCCTCCTTCCCTCCCTGCCTCCTTCCCTCATCTGTTCAAAACTATATATGAAGATTCTGTTATGTTCCAGACACTGGGTGAAGGGAGGTGACGAGGTGTGAGGCCCCCAGCAGCTCACAGTCTGTGGAAGGACACAGGGAGGTGGGGAGGGAGTACGTGGCAGGCAAGCTGTCCCAGGGCAGATGGCCTTGCCCTGAAGGCCTGAGGGTGTTAGGTAGAGAATCGGGTGAGAGGTCGCAGTCAGTGTTGCAGGTCAAGGGCCAGAGAGATGCCTGTGTGCTCAGGAACAGCAGGGAGTCAGAGTTGTCGTAGCATGGGTGCTGAGGGGACACGGGCCGGGGACCACTCACGGGTCAGTAGGGAACGGACAGCTACAGAACCCCTCTGCCTTTATGAGGTGCTCGGACTTCACCCTTCTGAAAATGGGGTGGGAGAGCAGGCTGTAGAGGTGGCAAAAGGCCCATGATAGATACCCCAGGGGAATAGATGTAGAGGGCAGTGTTATGGAGGAGATGGGTGAAGAGCCTGTCCTAAAATCCATCTGAGTGATGAGGAAGGTGGGAACTTGGAGACAGCACTGGTGGAGAGGGAGGGGTGGTATTCCGGAGATGGCTGGGAGCCGGTCACCAGAGGGGTCAGGGGTGGGCGCTGGGGACAGAGAAGGGCTGGGCCTTCCCAGGTGGGGCCGAAAAGCTGAGGCTGGGGAGTCTTTTCCGAACTTCCTCTAAGGCAGAGGCCTCTCTCTGGGTACAAGTGCTTGTCTCGCCTCAGAGTGACCTGGCACTGCCCGACTTCACCCCGGGCGTTCCCGGTCGTCCACAAACATGTGCCGAAGGAAGGGAGGATGGAAACGACGTCCCTGCAGGAAGCCAAAATGAGAGCTCTTAGGCTATTCTGGGCTGGCCTTATTGCTCATCAGCCTCCCCGCTGTATCTCCTTGGCAACCCGAGCATCCCTGGTGGCCCTAGGTCATCCTTGCTGTCTCCTCCTGCGGCTTCCACATTCTGGCTCCAAGCTCAGAGGAGGTGACAGTGGCTGTGGCAGGCAGCCCTGCACCCCTCCCACCGGGTCTCTCCTTGGAGCAGAGCTTGATCTGCATCCCTGTCATTTCCATGTGGAATCCTAGCTGCCACTCAGCAGGCTGCCTGGGACCCAGGCCAGTTGGGACTGGAAGTGATGAGCCGTCTTCTTTGCAAAGCAGGCTGGCTCTGAAGCTCTTTCCCAGGGTGCCCCAGGCCCAGCTTACCAACCTGTGGCCTCTTTGTCTCGAGCTGAGGGGAGGGGCCCGATCAGGAATCCAAGTCCAGGTGGGGTCATTCAGTTTCACAACTAAATGCACACATCAGCACCAACTCAATGATTACTCTCGAATTAGCAATTTAAAATTCTCACCTCCTGTGCCTCATCAGCATACAAAACCATGTCTTAGAGGGAGCAGTTCTTCTGGCCTAGGGGATTCCGTCAGTCACCTGTTACCATCGGCGAGGTCTCGGACAGGTCTTCTAGAGCCTCTCTGCCTCCGCAATCCTATGGACAGCCCAGGGCCGGTGTGAATGCTTCATGGACCCCATGTTCCATGCTCTTCACTGTGTTTGGCTCCATCCAAGGCTCCAGGAGCAAAGGAGCGAATGTATCAGACAGCCCTCTACCTCCTCCTGGCTCCTGCTGGCTGCATCAGAAAGTGAAATGACCTTTTCAACTTTAGAGCCCAGTGTCTTGGGGCATCACTTACATCCAGTAAATTTCTGCCTTCTTAGAAAGTGAAGGTGTTAGAAGTTCCTTTTCTAAGTGCATGCAGTCTTACCAACATCACTACAGTCAAGACATAGGACATCCTATCCCCCGAAATGCTCCCTCATGCCCCGCTTGTAGTCAGAACCTGTATCCCCGCCACAACCCCCCCCCCCCCCCCCCCCCCCCCCCCCCCCCCCGCCCCCGGCTCCTGGCAACTGCTGATAGGTGTCCTATACCTGCAGTTCTGCCTTTTACCAGAACGTCATATCAATGAAATCATATGTGGGCAGTGGCTTGAGTCTGGCTTATTTCCCAGAGCACAGTGCCTTTGAGATTCATCTGGGCTGTTTCCCGCATCGGTAGTTTCTTCCTATGGCTGCGTGTTTCTGCACTGCATGGGTTTGTTCGTCAGCTGAGGGCCACTCAAGCTGTCCTCAGGTTTTGGAGTCTATGAGTAAAGCTGGAGCACATATTTGCACACAGGTTTTTGTGTGGATGTATATGTTCTTGTTTTTCTTGGGCAAATAACGAAGCATGGGGTGGATGAGTCTTACGGTCAGTGGGCTTACGTTTATAGGAAAACTGCCAAACTGGTTTTCACAATGGCTGTCCTGTTTTAATAACTCGAGTTTTAGAAAGGAAACTTCTATACTGAGGTAATTGTAGATTTATGCGCAGTGGTAAGGAAGAATACAGAGAGATTCCGAGAACCTCTGGGTTCTTGGCTCAGTTTTCTGGGGTGGTAACATCTCACAAGATGAGTATGGATGTCACAGGCAAGGTATTGACCTTGCTGCGGTCAAGGTACAGAACATCCCCCATGCCAGCATTCCTTGGGTGGCCACCCCACTTCCCTCCTTCACTTCCGGCAACCAGTAATCAGTTGTCCATTTCTCTCACTCTGTGTATGCCAAGAACATTAGAGACGTGGACTCATTCAGTATGTAAACTTTGGGACTGGACTTTTTCACTCAGCGCAGTCCTTGGAAGATTCAGCCAGGTTGTTGCGTGCCCCCGGTTTGTCCCGTTCTTTATCATGCTGGAGCAGCAGCCCCTGGGTGCATGTAGCAGAGCGTGTGTAGCCATTTACCAGGTGATGGGCGACCAAGCTATTTCAGTTTTGGGCTGGTACAAATAGCACTGCTATAAACATTCAAACATTCATGTGAACACAATCCTGTATTCTCTGGGATGGAAACATCCAGGAGGCGATGGCTAGGTCACAGGGTCGTGGCGGGTTTAACCTTCGAGGAAACTGCACCCTGTCACCCGGCCTGGCTGCGGCCTTTTCTAGTTCCGCCGGCCACATGCCAAGGCCACAGCTTGTCTGTGACCTCGCCAGCTTTTTGTTTCTTCACATTCCCCTGGAGATTTACGTTCCCCCAAGGGATCAACGACATGCCCTTAAAGTTGTCCCTTCTAGCATTGAAAACTGTGATTTCTGTTTTGCTCCTCATTACGCAGTTCAGTGTCCCTGAGGTAAAGTGTGGTCTGGAGTCCAACCCGGTAAGGTGGGAAGTTTGGCCTCCCTGTACACTGGTGGCCTGGATTTGATACCCAGAGCTATGCAAGTGCCCCTGCTGCCCTCTCCAGCTTGGCTGCTGGGATGTTCAGTGTTAAGTGTGATGTTGTCAGTGCCTCCCCTTAGCCTCCTCTCATTGCTTGTTCCTGTCCTTTCTATTGTGCCAGCTATAAAGAATTCATTTGCCTAATAAATCATGGAGCATCCCTTCTCCATGTTCCTGGAGGCACTTACTTAGCTTAATCTGTCCGTGAATTATCATCAGGCTGTGGGTGTGTCTCACCCATCAGATGAAGAACTCCTTCAGAGTAATGTCCCTGTCACTGCCTTCTACTCTCATACATGTCCTAGAGCTATGTCTTTAGTCACTCTTTAGATATTTAAGGAACACTGGCATGGATTTTGCCTCAAGAAAGTCAGTTCAGCAGGGAATGTTAGGCTATGAATCTGAATTACTATGAAACCAGGCAAAATGTGATGAGACATTTAATTCAAGATGCTTCAGGAGTTCAGGGTTGGGAGACCTTGTGTCCATGCTAGAGATAGGGAAGGATTATTTTGGTAGTGTTGTGATTTTTAAAAATGAATGTCTTCCACATCAGTTAGGCAAATCCTGTCAGTGATTAGACGAGACTGTACAAAGTATTGTTGCTGGAAAGGGAGGTGCCACGGGGAAGGGAGGCCGCGGTGGCATGGGCAAGTGTGGAGATGGGGTCCCCTGTGGGTTAGGGGGCACTGAGGTGAGAACCACACAGGGAAGGAAGAGCATTGCCTGTCTCAGGAAGAACCAGCTAGAGCTGAGGACTGAGAACACTATGATATTAAAAATAACAAAGGCCCATCCTACCCATCTGGAGGACCCAGTATTTTTAGAGATTCCAGCAGTTGGAGCAGGGAGGGGGTTGATGGCTCTGGGGTATCACAATTTGAGTGTGGAGAACTGCCTACCCTTCTGGGGTCCCCAGACACCCCGACTGATTCAGACGGGGCTACCTGACTGCAGGTCTCTGCTCTTCCTTATGTTCCCTAGCCTCTCATGAACAATGCAGGCAACAGGCTGACGACCTCAGAGAAGCCCAAGGGACCCTGACTTTCCGAACCCCACATAACTGGTGTCCGGTGTCTGATCCAGTGTTTGGCATTACTATTTTTTACAGCCAAACCTCGAAACCAAACAAATGCAGAAGTGAAAGCAGGGCCTCGCTGTGGAACCGAAATAATTCTCATGACAAAGCCGTTGATCCTCTGTCACTGTTTTCTCAGGGAATCTTTTGGGCCAGTGGCTTCCAGAGAGACTGTTGGCTGTTGGCCAGGCTGGGTTTTCTCCCGGGGACCCCTGCGAGCACATTGTTCGGTGTTCGCTGGTTATGAGCAGTGGAGAAGCTCCTCTCTGATCTGTCATAGCGATCAGCTGTGCCTCTCCTGAGTGTTTCCTTCGTCTCTTGCGTTCTCTGATCATACTTCCCTCTTTGCATTCACTGCTAGAAACTGAGTTGAATTTGGACCCGAATCTGGTAAATGTACACCACTTCATGACACAAATTTAGTGGGCAATGACTGCTTCAGATCTGGCTTTTATTTTCTTGCCTTGGTTCACTTCCTTCCTTCCTTCCTTTTTAATCTGTTGTATGCTGTTTTTCTTAAGACCTTTGCATTTTTTTTTGGTCATGAATATAGGTGTAAAAAAATAAGCACATAATACCTGGGCTTGGTTGACACTGGACTGGTTTCCAAAGTTGGACCTCCCCTCCCTGAAGAAAATGCATCCTGTGGAAATTATGATAGCATGGTAACACCTAACATTACTAGAGAGCTAATTGAATTTCAGACTTTTTGCTAAACTTTTTACATATATTAACTCAATGCATTCTCATTACAACCCTACGGGGCAGACGCCATTGTTATCCCAAATTTACAGATACAGAGAAGTTAAGTAACATCCCCAAGTCCCACAGCCAGTAAGAGATAGAGCCCAGATCTGAACCTAGGAAGACTAGTCTGTTTTGAAGAAACTTGCATTATCATCTAAACATTATTATAATAAAGTCTAACACAAAGCACTAAAATATAACATAGATTTAGACACAGTGATCCCAAATTGGTCACTTAACATCTATGAGACCTCATGCCAATTCCTTCACATCATTTGAAAATGGAGCTGGGAACATCTACATCCTGGATTGAGCTGAGGATTAAGTTGGGTAACCTGGGTGAAGTCTGGCATGTCAGGTCGTCGTGGGGACCAGCTGACACTAAGTAGATGACGGCAGAAAGTGCTCCAGACAGAGGGGCCCTGGGTCTCGTCCCAATCCAGTTCCTGCCAATGAAATGAGCTGTGGCCTTTTCACAAACTCAAGTAAGCTCAGAGACGTGAAAATGCTTTGTAAGTGACAACTGGCTGACAATGTCAAAGGTCACCAATAAAATGAGGAAGCTGGGCCTGCAGACCTCCAAAGTGCCTCCTAGGCAGGTGATGTGGACAAGTGCATCCACTGAGTTTTAAATATATAGATACATATATACACGTACACACAAATACACACACATTTCCTTTAATTAAAAAATAACAGCATTCATTATGTGCCAAATAATATTTAAATACATTATACATATTAATCCATTCAATCCTTAACAATAAGGCAATGAGGTAGGTAAGTATTATATCATCTCCATTTTACAGATGAGAAAGCTGAGACAGAGAGGTTAAGCAACTTGCCAAAGGTCACACAGAAACTAGCAGAGCTCAGATTCGAACCTAAGAAGTTGGCCCCAGAGTCTGTGCCCTAGCATGTGGGGAATAGATGTAATAATACCTACTTCCCTAAGTCAGGCATCTTGCCTGGCTTTGTAGAAAATACAACAACTCTGAGAGGCAGGCAGTGCCCACATTGCACAGATGAGGATCTTCAGGCGAGAGCCCAGTTTGTACCACCAGGAAGGGAGGCCACCGGCTGGGCCCGCAGTGTGAGGACTGTGGGGCTAGGGCAGACTGAGGGGGCAAGGTGGGCTCTGTTACCAGATGTGACCCCTGTGTGCTTTATTCCAAAAAAACCCCCACAAAACCAGAATCAAGCTCACGGAATCCTAGAATTAACTGAATCATGGAATTCAGAGATGAGAGGGACTCACGTGGCCTGTCGCTGAGGATTTTGTCGTGCAGATCAAATGCTTTAGATCCTGGGAGTCTAAGAGACTCACCCAAAGTCCCGTGCTCAGAAAATATTGGGATCACCCTGATCCCCTCTTCCAAACTTGAACCCAAAAACCATTATAGGTTTTTTCTCTTTTAGTGGTAAAATCCAAAGACATGGCAGAATGAAGAAATACAGACAAGAGCTGTAATCAGCAATCCTTCCCTCTCCCCTTGCTCCTCTTCATCCACTTAGCTTAAAAATTCCTACAATCAGTTACAAATTCTCACATCACCTCTGCGTTCTTATCAGGCTTTTGCAGTTGGGAGATAAAGACCCACAGTATCTTCAAGTCAAGCAGGCAGTTTCCTTCCTAATTGAACCTGAAGCCACGAGGTGGGCCCCTCGTTACAACCAGCAATGGGAAAGGGGAAACTGAGGGAGAAGGGGCAGTGTGGCTGAGAGGACACAAATCTGCTCGTGAGCCCCAACTCGGCCTCTGTGGCTCCCCCAGGCCCTCCCCTCGTGACCCACTTTCTCTGGCCTCCAGAGAGAAGAGAGATGTCACTCAGAGATGTTCTGAAACGGACCTGATAGCATCGAGTCTGTTCCCACAAGATAAGCATCCATTCCCAAGGCTGCCTCTGTCGGTCACTGCCTAGGAGGCCAAGGTGGTGCCAGAACCAATGGCAACCATAGCCTATTATTAGCTGTGAAATGCCTGCGCTCTCCTAGTGCAGAGTTTCTAAGTCGGATGAAAGGCTGACATTCACGGTAGTGAATAGGACATTTTTAATCACGGGTCCACATCCCACAGGCATCCTGCCCAGGGACAGTTGAGGAAGGCAAGAAGAATGATAATAAGGGAAACCAAGACTTGATTCTTACAAACAGAATGCTGCTGGAGGGTCCAGAGAAAGCAATCTGATGTGCGTTGTTATTAATCCTCTGCCTGGGCATCTGGGATAAGGAGAGAGATGCTCCAGTTCAAGCTGGACTGCTCCGGCTTCCTTTGGAAACTTCTGGATCCCTTCTTCAGAAACAACAGAGCATCCATTTCTTTGTTTATTTTCCAGAGTAAAATGCTAATTTGTGCAAAAGGATCACGGCACCACGTCTGTTAGACACCTCCTTTTCTTCATGATTCCTGTTCTCTGGAACCCCAAGAGCAAGTTTCTAAGATGTTGGTCATCCCGGCTGCTGGCCACAGTCTTTATGGTTCTTATTCTCTCTTGCTTCTCTTTGAAACTTGATTTCCTTCTTCGCCTGATCAAGTCTAACCCATCTTTCAAGATGCACTACACATTTTGTAAAAAAAATCTTCCAACTTCAAGATTATTTTTTGAACTGGGAAAATTTTATTTTTTTGTGGTAACTGGCAAGGTTTCCATTCTTTGGTAAGAAGCCTGAGCTTCATTTTTTAAATTGACACATAGCACACACACACACACACGCACACACACACACGCAGAAAACTGCCTGGAAAACAATGATCTTAGGTAGAGCTGACGAAATTGTCTCCCCATTCGTGTGACCAGCGCACGGATTAAAATAGACAGTGCCCATCTAGTACCCATCTTCTCTGCCCATTCATCCGCAATACCCTGCCCCTGACGTGATCGCATTGTGACTTCTATCATCACCAGTTCGACTTTCCTACTCTTGAAGTTCATGTAACTGTAGCATATACTTTTCTGTGTCTGGCTTATTTTGCTCCAAGTAATGGTTTTTTAGATTCATCCACGTTACGAGGCATTAGTGATTGATTATTTTTTCATTATTCATCTCCACCACAACTGATGCATCCATTCTTCTGTTGATAACGGTTTCCAGCTTTTGGCAATTGTAAATAAGCTTCCTATAAATAATTTTCGTCATTTTTTTGATGGACAAATGTATTTCTTTCTTTTGGAGATTCAATTGTACGTGGGATTGGTGATATATAGCGTAGGTAGGTCTGCATTTAGGTTTAGTAGATACAAATAGTTATCCCATGTGTCCACAGCAATTCATAGTCCCAATAATTGAGATTTCCAGTTGTACTAAATCCTCATTAAAAACTTAGCATTACAATATATTTTGTGTGAATTAGAGTTTGTTTTCCTAGGTGAGTGTTGATATCTTTTCATTTGCCTATTAGAAACTTCAGCATCCAATTGCAAAGAGATTGTTCCAATCTCTTGCCCTTTAAAAAAAATAAAATTACTTGGCTTTTTCTTGCTGGATAAATCATTTGAATAGACACTTCACAAAAGAAGTTATACAAAGAGCTAGTAAGCCCATGAAAAGACAATCTTTTCTTTCAGCCTCTGAACAAAGGTATGTCTTGAACAGCTCTTTGCCACCGATTGCCTTGGGTCTTGTCCACTGTTTACAGTATTCCTAGGGAAATCTGTTTTTCTGAGCCGGAGTTCCCGCTGGAGAAGAGGTGGTCCTGAGCAGGTCTCAGCCTCACTCCCGGATTCTAGAAAACACTCCCTTGGCACACCTCTGCTCTGCCAAGATGGCAACTTCCTCTACGTCTGCATGTGGTTTTCCTGGTATTTGGAACTGTTACAAATTAAGATGTAAAATAGCCATTTGCAGGAGGCAGGGTGGTTCTGCTTTTCCTCACTCTTTCTTATAGGGGTTTCTCGTATAATCAGACACAAAAAAACACTATTATTTGAACAGTCGACACCAGCATTCCTCTGTTTCAAAGAAATACGTTGACAAGTGGTTGGTGCAGAAGGGGGTGGGTTAAGAAGAGCTACAGTTGCAGGAGGTTTGCAGGAGGCCCGGGTTTGGCTCTGAAGAGGGGAGAAGAGGAGCAGAAGAGAGGTGCGAGGTCTCTGCGAGGCTGCTGCCAAAGCACTTGAAGACAATGATATCCACTCTTGCATTTCAAAATGCTGACACGGCAGGTCGTGTCATTGTTCAGCTGGACTTGGTGCCGCTTCCTGTGGGAGGTTCCCACATCCCCCCACTCGGAACTCAGGCTTGGCCATGGCGCTGGTTTTGGTCAATAAACTGTGAGTGAAATTGATGTGCGTCATTTTCCAAGCAAAAGCTTTGAGAGCCGGTGAGTGATTCCCTCTTCCGCGGTGACTGGCCACGTTCCAGGTAGTGAATGCTCTGTCTGCCTCGGGCCACAGAGAAGAAGGTGGGAACTGAGCCCAGGCCAGCCATGATGGGCATGTGGGGGTGGGGGAGGCAGATAGACAGTACGACTATTATTGGAAGCCCTGTGCTTTGGGGGTCACTTGTTAATTTAGTCTCACCTGATTGACTCAGCTGGGTTCTGTTTTACAAATTCTCCTTTGTTTCTTGTGGCTCCACCCGAGCAAATTCTCTGGCAAATTCTGCTCTGCTCCCAAGTACTTTGTGTGAGCAATTTTTGTTGGTGAAGCAAGGAACGGAGTGCATTCTGGATGTTTGTCGATGCATTGCTGAGATAATCCACGTCGAGCCAGAAGGAAAAGGAGGATCGAGAGAAGCTGCCATTGGACTGTTTTTTTGGAATACAGGAAATTATGGTGTTAAATTACGAATCTATGTCTGTAATTTATTATTGTGAACCTGGAGCAATCTGGCCTGGAGAAACATAGGTTCAAGTTTGGGGACTCCCTCAAGCGTCAGAGAATTGGGGAGTGCTTGTGTGACCTTGGGGTGATGACTAATGTCCTGGGTAATGCCTGGGGCTGGCACTGTCCCTAGGCAGGCAACACTATCATGGGTCACTGCTAGCTGGGGGCATACAAATTCCCAGTGCTAAATTTCAGTGGTTCATTTTTTAAAAATACTTTTATTCTCCCCCTTACTTCCTACTTTTCTGAGTGATACTGTTCATTATTTCTCTCCTTTGTAGAAGGAGGATTTCAGAAACCTTTCAGCTGCCGCCCTGCCCATCCCAAATGAGCTCATGGAAGATTGAAGGAAGCTCTTTTGATCTGCAGTTACTGTTCTGTAACTTGTGTTTCATATCTGGGAGAGGAAGTTCTCTTCACCGACTCTCTAATCAGCTCTGACATCTCTGGGTACCAGGACCCCGGTAATTAGTCACTTGGAGAAGGCAAGTGGCATTTACATCCGCTCACCTTTGGAAACTGGCATCTGGGGTCTCCTGCAGAGAAATCTAGGTTGGGATTCAGCCGGCAAGTGCCTCGTCCCTCCAGGATCACTGATTAGGAACAGGCTGTTCCCCCAAGGCCATTTCCATTTCTATAGCAGGCTTTGAATAGAACTAATACATTTTAGAAATGCAAATGGCTTTAATTTGAGCAAAGTGAGTGGCAGACTAAGCTAGATTCTTCCTTTTCTTTTAACCAGTTGCTTCCTGCCACAGTCTTTCAGGCAGATGTTTTGGACAAAAGGATAATGCCAAGTTCACATCCTGATGAGAAGGGTCACGGTGCTGGCTTTGCTGCTGTGAAAGCCCCATTAAAATCTCTTCCCAGGGCAGCACGAGAAACGCCAGGCATGAGGGGCTCGCCCTGCAGACTTCAGAGGCTCAGTCTGCTCCCAGTGTAGTTTTCAGCAGAAGTGATCGAAATAAAAACTTTGAAGAAAGCCAATATTAGTATAAGCCCTTGACACACTACCAAGTGCTTTCATATGCATAATTTTTTTCATTAGACTCCCTGTCTGTCCAAAAAAAAGCAGTAAGCCCCGAAGGGTGAGCCCGTAGGCCACATTGATCCCCAGCTTGCTTTGGCAGAGTCCCACTCGGTCGCTCCAGGAACAAACCCCATGCCTCCCATATCTCCTCTTAGGAATTCCCCACCCACTGACCCCTGAGACCTGCCCCTTGGCCACCACCTCCCACTGCTCCCTCTCATACTCGGAATGGAGACCAGGTCTGCACTGAGGTCTCTTTCCCCTTCTTGCATCAGTTCCAGAACTGAAGCTGTTTCCACTGCTCCAACCACTGTCCAGCTCTGGTTTCCTTTCACAGCTGTCGCTACCCATGTTGTTAAAGATAGCCAACATCCACGGGACACAGAACAGCGAGTAAAGCGTTTCCATCACTGTCGTCTAATCTGAGCCACGCACCCCCCTGGGAAGCGGGGATTAGAAATCTCATTCTTCAGGAAGGGACACTTACCTGTACATCCATGTTGGCTTGTCTGCGGGCGATCATCAACTAAGGTGTATGAGGAAGACTTGAACCGCATCTCTCTCTAAATCTTCTATCCTTTCAACTTGAACTCAAACAAGGAGACTTTTTTTTTTTTTTTTTTAATCTCTTGGGAACTAGCAGCCAGGGTGGCCTCTGGAAAATTTGAGGGAAATGATGCTGAAAATAAAAAAGGCTGACGTCTTTGCAAATGCTGCGCAGTTTAGGTTGCCTTTGACCTACGCACCCCTACCCTTACGTACCCTTAGGTACACACCCTTACGTGGAATTCTGTGAGGAAACTGAGTCCTACTGCAAATGAAGAGGTGAGTCTCAGGAGTGAGGTCACATGGCTGAGGTCCTCAAGTCCACAGTAGCTCAGTCCTGTTGACTTTGAATTTGTGTTCTATGAAACCCTGCTCCTCTCAAAATCAAGCTGATTGTCTTCGATTAGAATGAAGGAACAACGCAACTTTGAATAGATTTTCAACAACTGGAAACTAACACTGAAACAAAAAATGCGATAGGGTGCCCTGGGTGTGGTGTCACTCAGAAAGCTGTACTCCCTGCCAGCCTTCCTAGTGCCCTCCAGCCTCAGGCAGAGGGGATGCTGCTTTCCTCCGAAGCCCTTATTTTCATCATTTATGTCAAAAGGATCAGCCTGCCTCTGGTGATTTCTCTCTCATGTTCTCAGACACGTGAGCTTTTCTGATTTCAGGGTTTACTCTTTACATAGGGTCTCTGACTGGGCGTCAGAATCCAGCTGACTTTATCTCTACAGTATCATGAGATGAATGTATTAAGAGATAAATGTATGTTTTCTAAGCGTCTACAGTTGTGTCTGTCCCAAACCAAACATCAGCAGAGCCTGATGTGGGTACATACACGTTTCTAATGACGGTGTTCAGGCACTGCTGGCCTATCCACAGGCTATTCTCTTATTTGCCTACCTGCATTTTGTGAAAACAGACAACTGTGTAGTCAGTCTACACCCCAGAGAATAAGGAGCAACACACGGAAACTATGTTTCCCCAAACAAAAATCTCTTTACTGTTTATCTTATTATTAAAGTGTACCTACTAACCATTAAAAATAAAAAAATACAGAAATGTGTAAAAAATAAAATGGACACTATTATCTAATGCCCTGAGAGAACTATAGGTAACGGTTTTCCAAATATACTTTTAGCTTTTAGATTTTTGATGTGTATCGGTACATGTGTGTGGATATTACATTATTTTCTGTTTTCCCCACCACCATTTATCCCCCCTCTACCCATACATTACTTTCAATAGAAGTGAAATTATATACACTGGTCTGTGACTTAACTTTTAACTTTAACAATATATCAGTAAAATCTTTTCATCTTTATTTATATGTGCCTATATAGACATACACATATACCTCTCTGTATATATCTACACCTTTATATTCATATATGCACATGTCTATAACTACGAGTTATCTTTTTAGTGTATATGTGTAGTATACATTGCCTAGGTGTGCTATAATTGATTTAACTAATCCCATATTCATGGAGAGTTTGGATATTTTCAGTGTTTCACGATTGATATTAATGATGCAATGAATATACTCCATGTATACATTTGAACAATTATTCAGTTACTTCCTGAGGCAAAAATTTCTCTAAGTAGAGTTGCTAGGGCATTTCGGATTTTGACACACATTACCAAATTGCCCTCCAGTAAACTTCTGCTGACATATATCTCCCATCAGCAGAGAGCATGGGGGTTCTCTGCTCTGCACCCCCACGACTGTGCTGAGTATCGTCAATCTTCAAAATCTTTTGCTGCAGATTTTTTAACTTAATATAATTCTACTCAAGCTCTAATATTTTCCCCTTCAGAAGATAATACAATTAAAACTGTAAAAAAATAAAGTCAGCCGTGGCAATAAATCTAAATCTAATGTCAATTAGTGCTAGGCAGAATGAGCTTGAGATGGCCAGTGATGAATCATACAAAGCTGTTTGAAACATGCACCGAAGAGACGTTTTGAAAAAATCTTTGATCTGATCTGGTTAAGCAATGGCAGCAGCAGGAAAAGCACAGACTCCTGGTAACATGCAGCACGGCTTCATAAAGCAGCCAGGAAGACGCTGAGCTGTTGAGAAGAACATGTAACATAAAGAAAAGAAGGGGAACTCTACTACGTGCCTTTCTGTTTTATTCCTCTGCTCCTAATTATGGTGCAGGCGTACACCTCCCATCTGTCTGTGCAAATGTCATTAATTTCCATTTGTCCATATATCTACCCAACCGCCTTTTTATCATTCATTAAACCCCTTTGTATTCATTGAATTGACACTAAGTGCCAATCTCTGTGCCGGATGTCCTCAGGGCCTTGTGTTTCTCCACCTCTCAGCTCTGCCTGTCTCTGTGTGGCTTTATCCAGTAAACAAGATCTGACCTCAGAGAGGCCAGGTGACCCTGATGGCTGCATTCACATCCTGTTATCTTAGCATAAGAGCTAAACAAAAGATGCTATCTTTCCCGCCCTCATTTGTCCGTCCCAGAGAGGAACTGACTAGCCTCACTTGAAACATGGCTCTCCATGGACTAATTCTCTGTGGTGGAAGTATGGTGAATTTCCACTGGCTCAGCCCTCCTCTGAGAAGGGCATGTGCTTATGGGTATCATTAACAGAGAATTGGGGACTGGTGATCATGTTAGAGAAAACAAGAGCTGCCACCGTCTTCCATGAGAGAAAGGTGGGAACTCCCACACATGGTACCAGGAGATCACAAAGGAAGCCCGGGCAGGCCACGTATCATGTGCAAAAAGACAAGGGTAAGATTGGAGGCAGAAGCAAAACCACATGTTTGGGAAGTGATGAGTAATTTTGTTGGGCTGGAGGGTAGGACTTGTGGTGGGACTGTGAGGCCGGAAAGAAAGGCAGGACCTGCGTTGTAACAGGCTTTGTGAGGCACACCGAGAAGTTGGGCTTTTCTCTCTTTGGGAGAGTGAGAGGACAGAGCCTCTGTTGCTGGTGGAAATGGGGTCCTTTCACAGAGTCACAAGAAAAGTATTTTGAGGGACGGACCCCCACATGAGAAGATGGAGTTTAGTGGTAAGATTTACTGGGGTTGAAATAAGTAGCTGCACCCAGGTCCTGATGTCTCATCTCTGGCCATCCTGCTGCGCACAAAGTCCAACCTTGTCTTTATCAGGCCCCGAACAATGGCCAGTGTCCAAAAATTCTGTGCCGTGCCGAAGCTTGGTCCACTTTAGTCTTTGTCCCCATCTGACTAGCTTACTTTGTCCCTGGCTGCACTTTGGTTGGCATTTCATTGGACTCAAAGTGTGTGTGGCTGCCAGACCCCAGGTGGCTGCTAGGTTTGCATGGATGCTATGGAGAGAGAACACGCGAATGAATGAGGTGAACACGTTACCGGGTGAGAGAGAGCGAGAAAGCAAGAGTTGTGTTCAGCTTGGATTATATTATTTTGGGAGTGGGAAGGACTAGGCACTTTCTCAAAATAACCAATCAATTTCCCAATCATTAGCTGGCTGGTGTTTGACCCTCCCCCTAGCCAATCCATTTCCTAGATCTTTAGGGGTTTTGTGTCCCCTATCCAATCCAATCCTTTTCCCAGACTAGGCTCCACCCCTTATGGTCACCATCTCAGCTCCTCCTGTGTGTGCCTCAAAGTGGAAGCACTTTCCCCTGTGCCATCTGGGCTTCTACTGGGCATGTGCCCAGCAGAGGAATTTCCCCTTCATTGTTTATTGCTCTCCACTTAGTCTAGACCATTGGACCGGTTGTACCCTGGTCCTTTCTCCCTACATGGGGGAGGGAGGGCTGTTAATTCCCTTGGCCAGGCAATGCTGCAATCCCCCTGGGCAGTGTGTGAGAGCTTCTTAATGTCTGATTCCCTTTGCCCCCTTCCTTTACTAATATCTAGCTACCTACACTAACACATCCATCTCGGAGGATGGTTTGAGGAGGAAGGACTTGGGAGGGTGGAAGAGTGGACTGATGGCAGGGTGTGCTTAGAAGCTGTTGCTGTTGTCCAGGTGAGATGAGAGATGATGAGTTCCTGAAGAAGAACAGTGACAATGAGCCTGATGGGGAGGGGTGACAAGCATTTAGGTGGAAAGATCAACAGGTGGATGATGTAAGAAGGTAGGGAGACAGGGAGTCTTGGAGAAGATAAAAGCTCATGTGACAAACGGTGAAAGGAATTTCCTATCCCCTTGAGGAATTTCATGCCCAGGGTTGGACCCCCACTACCACCACAGCCTTGCTGGTCGTCTCCCGAAGAGCTGCTGCCAGTTAAGAACTCAGTCTTCCCATGCCAGCCTGCTGGGAAACTGTGGCCATTTCTGAGCCTGTGCTCCACCTGCTGTCTCATCCCTGGCCTTGGGTGTACCTTACACTCTGCCCTGCTTCAGGCCATTCTCATCCTGGGCCCTTGCAGCCTTTGCTTTGAACTTGAATGAGCACCTTCATTTCTCATCATCTTCTGAGAAAAGTAGAATGGGAAGTCCTTTTTCTCTATTACTACATTTTTGAATCAAGTGAAAATGAGAGACTCAGTGACTTCTCAAGTGCAAAATGGCAGTTAAGGGACAAATTCCAGATTCACAGTCAGGTCCACATGGCTCCAAGTCCAGATCTCTTCTCAGCGCTGACTTGCCTTTCATAACACAACAAAGCAGGTTTCTAGAAATCATTTTCCATGAAAGACATAATTTTGATTGATAACATTAATCAAAAAAGAAATGAGAATATTTTTCTCTTATCATTGGCTAACTTATTACTTCATTTTCAGATACTAGAGTTATAACATTTATTTTAAAGAAAAAAATTAAATGTGATAACGAAGAAAAGGCACTTATAGGAATAATAAAAACAAGTGATTTTGCTAATCAGAGAGGACCGAATCTCTAATTTTTAACATTAAATAAATGAGTTTTATATCTACTTAAGACCTAATATGTTTTGGATACTCTATGCATTGCACATGTTACAGCTAATCCTTTTTTTAAAAAATATATTTTATTGATTATGCTATTACAGTTGTCCCATTCCCCCTTCCTTTATTCTCCTCCACCCTGCACAGCCCCACCCACACACATTTC